>SKCR01028805.1:0-153468 GCA_019454045.1 Zanthoxylum bungeanum | reverse complement strand
TTCTGGAAAAATAAAATATGTGCAAGAAAAATACGTAGGGCGTTCAAACGCCCGACAAACCCGAAGGCAAAATCTAAATTTTCGTAAAAACATTTGAACACGTCTTCAAACACAACTCGAACGCAAGCCTTCTACCTAAGAACGTTCGAACGCGTATTCAAACATAACTCGAACGTAACCCTACTGACTTAGAACGTTCGAACGCGTCTTAAACGCAACATAAACGCGAACACTCTGGAATATTCCGTCTGAACGCGTACTCGAACGCTCCACGAACGTGAACTCTCTGGAACACTTCGTTCGAACGTGTTATAGAATACTACACGAACGTATGCATACTGGACAGTTCGAATGTAGATACAAACGCGACACTAACGAAATTAATCCTGGAAGTGTTTCTAAACTGAAATTGACTTAGATTTATTTAATTAATCATAATATTAACTTAGTAAATCATATATTCAATCACAATAATCTTGGTAGTATAGATTTAAGTTATTATTAGGGTGTTTAATTATCTTAAGCATACACATAGTGATACAGTTAAAAATTAATTGTGTGTTGCATACATGGTTGAGAATTTAAAGTGTAATTACACACAAGTGATCCATCCAATCTTAATTGACACACACAATGTCTACATATTGAATATTGTATTGTAAAATTATAAGTGTATTACTGTGCTTTGAATCACTGAGAGATTCTATTGATAAAGTGTTTAAAGGATATTCTATCAAAAAGACGATAAGAGCCTATGTGTTCAGGGATTTAAGTGGTTACTCCGGACCCCCCTCGACCTTTGAAAATACTCCTTTATTACTTTTCATAAGAAAATTTAGTCGAAATTCAAGGACTTGTGTTTATTGGTACTACTATCAATAAAACAACGAGTGGATACTTGGTATATCACTTTGAACAAGATCATTTATTGATCGTGTGCATTTGTCTTTTGTAGACTTATGACCTCTATTGATTTTTCAGTTACAGATGGCTAGCTGAAACATCACAGTACCGGTCTCTCATGCAGAAAAATCGGAAAAGTTTAGGTGCGGGTGGCAGAGCAAAATGTTGTTCTACCTTATAACTCTACAGTGGCTGAATACCGCAGATCCTCCGGATCTTGTGGAGGATAAATCAGAAATTGCCAAGCAACTACTGGAAGAGACATGGTCGTCTAGCAACTTCTTGTGCAAGAACTATCTTCTAAGTGGACTTGACAATACCCTGTACAATGTGTACCAATGCAATGTTTCTGCGAAAGATATTGGAATCTCTCAACAAGAAATTTAAAACTGAGTATGCTGGACAAAAGAAATTTATTGTGGGTAGGATTCTGGACTATAAGATGGTAGATTCAAAAACAGTATAATGTCCCAGTATGGTAAACTACAATTGATCATTTATGAAAACTCTGCGAGACGTTTCAAGTTGCCACTATCATTGAAAAGTTGCCTCCATCATGGAAGCACTTCAGGAGCTATCTGAAACATAAAAAGAAACAAATGAGCCTTGAAGATCTTTGAGTTTGATTGAGGATCGAGGAGGACAATAGGAAGTCCGAAAGGCAAGCTACAAGACTATGGAGTCTAAGGCCAACATCGTCGAGGATGTAAAGGGTAGCAACATGAGAAAGAACAGGGGAGCTGATTCTCCCCAAGCAAACAAGAAGTTCAATAGTAAGTGCTACAACTGTGGAAAAAAACAGTCATATGGCAAAGGACTGCAGAAACAAGAAGTCTCGGACAAGTGCCAGGAAAAGGAAAATGAGGAGCAGTAACTGATGAAATTTCAGTAACTGAACCTTCTCAGCGGTGGTAACTGAAGCCAACTTGAATTCACATAGAGCGTTTCATATAAAAATCTCGGATAGTGGGGGATTTTACCTACTGCACTGAGTCCGAAAAGAATAATTTGACTGTGAGATTTCCAACGATTTCAGGAAAAAAAATTAGAGTAATTGTTGTATAATTTTTGGTAAAAAAGTCTCAAATTACAAGTACAAAATATAATTGAAAGTTGGTTAAAATGTGAACATTTGGTGAAAAATCTTAGTCATATTGTGCAAAAATGCGTTAATTTTTATTTTATCCCCAAAATCATTTTCCCCTCACCGGCTGAAATACGTTAATTTCCCCTTATTTTTTGGTAAAAATCGATCCGATTGAATAATTCCGAAATATCAATAGAATCGGCCTACGTCATAAATAATTTTATTTAATTATAAATTATAAAAATATAAATTTCTAAATTTTGATTTTAAAAATAAAAAATTAAACAGGGTCGGTCCGATTTTTTGATTTGGATTTAATGATTTTTATCGATTTTGACAGGCTTACAGTTTTTTATTTTTATCCATTAACGGAACTGCACTCACGTCTGGTTCACGGTTTGATCGATGGTCCTGTTCGATTTGAAATATGAGACTTTACTAATAGCCCTCGACAAGTTTCTCCAAAATTAAATTTTTGTTAAAAAAATTAATTTCATATTAAAATAAGCCAATACATGTTCGTGCTCGTTCCATTACAAAGCCTTATCACATTTTATATACATAAGTAGAGTTAAATAAATTAAAAAAAAAATTTAAATGAATAAATGAACACAATAAATAATAATAAATAAAAAATTTGTAATATTTATTAAATAAATTAAAAGGAATATATATATAAAAGAGTAAAAAATATAAATAAAGAGTAAAAAATATAAATAAAAAATAAAAAAATGATTTTATAAAATAAATATATTTAATTAAAAAAATAATTAATTAATTAAAAAAATACTTATATATAATGAACTTTGGGAAAACTTGGTCATTTTTAAGAGGACACCCATTAAAAAATAAATAGCAAGCAATAGTTGACTTTTGTATGCATCTAATTTTGACAAATTAAGATAGGCACGAAAATTTGACAGATAAATTTTTGTATTAAATATTAGAGTGAAAGAAAAGTTTGAGGGGATGTATTTTGTTTGAGAGTTTCTAGATTGATTTGAGAGAATTAGTGTATTAGGATTTTGGGTTATGAGATAAATCTTTCGTTAGGGTAGGTCTCGACGGTGAGCTCCAAAGAATGCTCCAACCTTCAACAAGGGTATCATGATTAGCCTCCTCGATGCGGTCGATGAAGTTGGCCTACATATGATCTAGCTCGCCCTTGGTTCTCCTCAACTAGACCTTGGCTTTTATCAGCTCAGTCTTGGTCTTTTAATGGTCTGCCTCGGGCCCTTGACCATAGCTTTCTTTGCCTGCAATAGCCTCAAAATCGAATTTCGAGGGGTAGCCTCAACCCGAGCTTCATCCCTCTCATTTCTTGTGACTTGAATAGCCCGGTGGAAAGACTCATTCTCAACCTCGGCCTCTTCGAGCTTCTTATTGATCTTCTCCCCCTCTTAGTCAATTCTTCATGCAGGCGTTGGGCCCCTGACCTCCTCAGCAATGGTGTTGGACAGCACGTCTATATTTATTCCATCAACATATGCAAAAAAAACAAGTCATTCATGAAATAATATAGGATGTATGAGGTTAAGGGTTATTACCTTGTGTTTGAGGCGACCCATTTCTTTGATGACCTCATCGGGGGATATTTTTTCATAAACGCAGACTTGTGGGAACGTTACTTTCTGTTCCATGAAGTTGAAGGTCGGGATGAGGTGCCTTATATTTCCCTCATGTCTTCGGGGGTGGGGGGTCCTTGGTCCCTAGGACGACGGTTATTGATTTTTGTGGAGTAGGAACTATAAGGGCTTTGCTTCATGATTTCTTGGCGGAGGTGGATGAGGGCTTCCTCCGAAATGTGCTCGACAACCTCACTACTGATGGGTGAGACTTTCTCTTCAATTACTTTGGGGCCGACAGTGGTGTACTGGTGGTTCGGATCAATCGAGCAAGAGTCTAATTTGGTGTTTTCTGTCTCTTCGGGAAGAACTTACGAAGTGATCCGATGGGAGGTTTCACTTGGCCCACCTGAGATTAGGGGTGTTCGCGTGTGCGATTCGATTCGATTTTCACCTTTTACATTTCACAGTGCACGTGTTAGCAGTTTCGAAAATTAGAAATCGAAATCGCAAATTTGATAAGGAAAACCATGACGGTTTGAGTTGGCAATTTGGGTTGTTCGGGTCGACCGTTTGGATTATAATTTTTTTAAGGAAATTTTTTTGTGTTCTCATAAAATATTTGAAGAGAAAAAATACGTAATTTTCATTTGTACATTGCATTTTGTCATATAATCATTAAATATATTAAATTTCATGATTAAAGAAGAAGAAAATATAAAATAATGTCTAATTTGAACGCGGATCGACAGTTTAGGTGGTTTGGGTCATAATTTGCGAGTTGGGCAGTTTGGGTCAAAACCACTCACTGGCCCAAAATTTGCGGTTCGATTCATGCTGATAAATACGGGATTAGTTATTTATTTAAGATAATATGTGATAACAAAAATTATCAAGATTTAACATAATCTTTTTCCTTATGCGTAACTTGAAATCAATTAAAAAAAATATTACAATTTAGCGATTAGGTGGATTTAGAACATCTCAATATTGGATAAAAAATTTAATATTTAAATTATAGTCATTGCAAAAGATCAACAATTCCACAACAATAAAAATTGGCTGTCAGATCAGTCACCAAAGACATTAATATACTTGATAAGTATTGAAAAGCAATCACATAAATTGATGCACAATTATAGAAATTAATCAATAGTTTACGAGATGGGGATGGGGGTACTAGTGGGAGCGAATTTATATTATTATTTATATGGTAGAAGAAGAAAGCAGTTTCCTCTATGAGGCTAAAAATTTCACAACCACATATCTCAAAGAGTACGTAGTCAAGGATAAGAATGACGAATATCTATCAACATTAGTGAATCATGCATTGGAAATTCCGTTACATTGAAGGATGCTAAGATTAGAGGCACAGTGGTTCATTGATGTATACGAAAAAGGACCAGACATGAACCCTGTATTGGTCGAGCTTGCTAAACTGGACTTTAATGTTGTGCAAGCAACGCATCAACAAGATCTAAAATATGTGTCCTGGTAAGGATAATTATCTTTTGCCCATGTATGTTTGCTATATAGTTTCATGCGTTTTAATTAAGCATTGCTAAAACTCACAAAATTAATTAAATTGCTTCTGTTCACATATATATTAAAAGGTGGTGGAAGAATACGGGATTGGGAGAGAAGTTGAATTTTTCAAGGGACAGATTGGTGGAGACTGTCTTCTGGGCAGTGGGTTTGATATTTAAACCTCAGTTTGGATATTCTAGAAGGATGTCAACAAAACTCGGTGCATTATTAATAACATTATTGATGATATTTATGATGTGTATGGTACCTTGGACGAACTTAAGCTATTCACAGATGCAGTTGACAGGTTGGTGATGTTTATTTATAGAGTGTTAATTATTATTATTTTTTTCTCTCTTTCGGATATTGTTGGCATGAAATCAATTACTAATCACAATGTTTTGATCATTTTAGATGGGAACCATGTGCAACAGAGCAACTTCCATACTATATGAAGCTATGCTTTCATTCTCTACTTAATTTCACAAATGAAATGGCTTATGAAGCTCTCAAGGAACAAGAAGTTGACGTTATTTCTTACCTTAAGAAAACGATACTATCTGTATTATTTTTACTCATTCTAATCAATAATTATGATCTCTTATTGTTATATGATCTCTTATTGGGTATGCTTAAATACTTCAGTGGACAAATCTATGTAAATCCTATTTATTGGAGGCAAAGTGGTACAATAGCGGATACACACCCACTTTTGAAGAATACATCAACAATGTATGGGTTTCAATAGGATCATATGCAATTCTAACGCATGCATTTGTTCTTATCGCAAACCCAATAAGAAAGGAGGTCTTGGATTACGTTATCGAATATCCCAATGTAGTTCATTGGTCATCGATGATTGTACGACTTGCAGACGATTTGGGGACATCATCCGTAAATATTGAACCTATACATTTCAATTATCCATATGGACTTATCTTTTTGTCAATTAATAGATAATTTTATTATGTTTTAATATCTTTGATCTAGGATGAGCTAAAGAGAGGAGATGTTCCTAAAGCGATTCAATGTTACATGCATGAAACTGGAGTTGCCGACAATGATGCTCGTGAACATGTACAAAAATTGATTGCTAAGATATGGATGCAGATGAGCAAAGACCGATTTGCAAACCCCCACTTGTTTTCCAACTTTTATATCTTGATTGCAATGAATTTTGCGAGAATGGCTCAGTGCATATATCAATATGGAGATGGATTTGGTATTCAAGTCACAGTAAGGATCGCATATTGTCACTACTTGTTCGACCCATTCCTTGTTGATGAATGATGACGCTCTTGCTAATAATTTTAGGCTTTATGGGGATTGGTATTAGCCCCTCAGTTGATCTTCTTCAATGTTGTTTGTGTATCATAAATAAGTATTTCTAACTTGTCTTTATTGTATAATAAAATTTCCTTTTGATTGTGCCGAATTAATCTCTCTCAACTCAATTTAGATAAGTCCAACGGGTTAAATTTAAAATAATCTCATGAGATTTGATATATTTACAAGCAGATAGAAAACATGTGTAATTACCAAAAACCTCAAGATCCTCCCCTATTGTAAATTATTTTTTTTCTGTCCGTTGAAAAACGATAATGAGGTTTAAAGGAGATTAAATAGTGACTAAATCTCTTATAAAGTATTTTTAAAATAATTTTAATTATAAAATATTAATATTTATGACAGATTTTAATCCTCATTTAATCCCATTTTATTTTTTATGTCACTTATCTTTACCGTTTGTTGATTGTGAAAGCTCTAAATAACCTTTGGTAATAGAATCTACCGTTTCTGCTCCGAAAAAACAAATAAGAGAGACAATCGAACACTATAAGTCTAAAAACAATCCAAAAGTCTTGGATAAACAATTTGTATTATGTCATTTTGGTCATATCAATTGAGAATTAAAGGAAAAAAATCATCGATAAGAACAAAAGAGAAATGTTGCATTCCAATTATGTGTTCATTGATTCTATGTAAAACAATTTGCTTTGCAAAATAAGCATAGATTAACCAAACTCTATGTATAATTTGTCTAATTTATTGCATTCTAACTCAATGGATTACCTCCCCCCACCCAAGAAAGAAATGGAGAAAGAAAACAACCTCTATGGATTATCATCAATTAACATTTAGGATGTCTATGTCCCTAACGAGAGTGACTTGGTAGTGTAGGCTTAACATTTGACTTACAGGTCATGTGTTCGAATCCAGATGATGTAAATCCGGATTGGATGGTTTGAAAATAAATATCAAATGTTTTCAAAAAAAAAAAAAATATCATCTACATAAAAATTACTGGCAAAAATTAATTGTAACATAACTTTTAACAAATAGATAAAATGAGAAACCAGTATCCAAAAAAATACAACAAAAAGACCTAAGTTGTCCATTAGATTCCAACATAATTTGCAGTTTTAGAAAACTAAACCCCAATTTAGATCTAAATGCAAAATAATGATATTATCTCTATCGCCTCATATTCACCTAGCGAGCTAAATAGAGGATTTAAGAATAATCGTAACATGATTAGCATGAATAGAAAAAAAAGGTTAGTATCCTTAAAGTGACTCGCTAGATAAGCGTCAACGTTGCTATTTTGGAATCTAAAATTGGTGTGTTTAAAATCTTGAGACTTTTCCTTTACGATTCTCTAAAATGGAAATTTGTTGTAAATTTTTCAGATCTTCAAATGCTATAGTTTGGACGGAGGAGGGACATGTCCCTTTGATGGTACCTCATAGGGACTTGTCTTTCAAATTGAGTGTAATATGATTTTATGCTCCAAGGGATGCATATGAGGGGTATAACCCTTTGGAGGGACGTTGCACCCCAACCCAAAGGGTGCCCTTGAGGCACCCTTCCATGCCTTTATAAGGAGGCATACATGTTTATTCAAGTGATAAGAAAGAAATCCGGATAATCCAAAATTTAGAGCCTCATATTTTTGTTTGAGTCAAGAGAGAGTTCCTTCATTGCCTAGTTCAAGATCTTCTTAAGGAGTGCCCCTTGAAGAAGAGGAATCCAAGTTATCTTGGGAGAACATTAGCCATAAAGCCCGTAGAGCACCGAGACGGGGCTAATAAGTTCTTAAGGACAGAGATTGACATCAACTTGGATGTCATTTATAAGGTTTTCATGGTTCTTAAACTTTTATGGTTCATGCATGATAAAGTAGATCTGAAATTTGCTTCTGGTTTTGATTATTGTTTGCATGTTAAATTTTCTATTTAATGACACTATTGAAAATTCGGGGTTATCCTAGGTTTTGACCCTATGTGGAATTACAACAATAAGCAGGACAAGTCCTATTACTGCTACTATGGATAAATTAACAGACAACCACAATAACAATTAAATAAAATTATGCTGCAAAATATTAAAACAATAATAGGAATTAAAGCAGCAAAATAAATCAAACCACAGAAAATTCAACACAATGATTTTGGTGACGAAGTGGAAAACTCTTCCGAGTAAAAAACCACTCCGGGTATAGGCTACCACCCGAATCCACTATATAGAGAAAAACTTACACCGATGGTCAAGACCTATGGTGGCAACTCCACCGACTCAAGTACCTCAATACTGCAAGAACTCAAGGCAACTCCTTAAGCCCGCGACCCACGATTTTCTTCAGAACCTCTGAAGTCTCTGAGTAGATTATATCACCAATACGCCGGAACTCCGACTACCAAACTTCCTCCTAAAGAACTCTAAAGGCTTAGGGAATTTGGGTTAAGTTGTGTTGAAAGTTTATCAAAAAAACATTCACACTATTAATGAAGAAGACAATGAGATAAGAAGTCTTCAATGGTGGAATCAAAGAGAGTTTAAAACTTTTTAGTGTTTTGGCTCAAAGGATTTGTGTTTCAACTATTGGGGAAGGTGGCTCAATGTTTGTTTATATAGGTAGGGCAAAAGAAAAGGGTTTCCTAGTCTTATTTTGGCTTTAAAACGTGTCTAAGAAAACCTACTTACGTAGGGACATTCGAACGCACTTCACACGCAACTCAAACGCAAAGATTCTGCCTCGAAAATGTTCGAACGCAACACGAACGCAGTACGAAAGCGGTCGCGGACTGGTTTTCAAGTGCAACCTAAAACTCTTGTAACTTTCTCGTCTCTTGGCCAAATCATGAGTTCTTTATATGTACACGATCATCTTCGAGTCTAATTTCCAATACAACTGACCTCTTGTCAATTGGAGCTCTAAATCTTCTTAAATATGCAAAAGAGTAAATGTCGCTCTAAAATCTTTATCTCATGTTACCAAATACTTGTCCGATTGCTCCGAGATCTTCAAGACTCATTACAACTCAATTGAACTTGTTTTGTTACGGACATTGCCAATAAAAATGGAACTAAAAATCTCCCCCTTTGGCATTCCGTGACAAAACACTACCTATTACAAAGACTATGGTAATAGACCCAAAAAGCAAATAGTCAACTGTCAACCATCAAAACAGTGACTTATTACAAATTGACTCGATCTAACACATAACAAAGTAGTCTTGAGAATAATGCCACCGCAGCAACATACCTGCTACCTGAAACATCCACAAACAACAACATACCGTGAAAAGCATTGGGATAATCAAGTAAAATATAAAGCAGGTAAAAATCTCATGCATGTACAAGTAGAAATCCTTATCCCCCTTAATCTTAACTCCCCTTAAAATGGAGATATCTAAAGGATATTCTAAGACTCCCTCCTATATATTAAGGCTCTCCCCCTTAACATATTACTCTCCCCCTTTTTGTCACGAAATGACAAAGGGTAAAAATTTGAAAAATAACAGGAGAACATGAGACAACACATGCAAGAGCATAAACAGACAGGAATTACTCCCTCTCACTAATAGGCATATACAATTAGCAAAAATAACAAACAGAAAGTAAACCAAAACTCAGAATGGTGCACAGGAAACAAGAAAAAAAAAAATTAGTATGCAATAATATGAAGCACACACAGGCACATACTGAGATAATAAAAATCCTGTCAAAAACTGACTGAAACAGCATTTCAAGCTGATACAATGATACCCAGTCAGTATTCAGCTGTTTATGACATTAAATAATATGCATCATTTTAAAAGTGGCTAAATACAACACTTATGCATATGACATAAACACCAAAGCATATAAAGCACTTGCGTGAAAAAATAAAGTGCATAACGAATCAAGGCTTAAGACCTTATTTTATGAGCTAGACACAGCCAAAAAAATCCATCTCGAAACAAACCAAGTCCACAAAATAGGTGTTCAAACCCAGCACCACTAGGACCTGAAAATAAGCAACATTGGTTGCATGCATGCTATAATATTTACCCCATAAATATCATGAGCTCATATTTAACAACTCTTTCGAGTGAAAGGTTTTTGCCCTTATCTTTTGAATTTGGCCATTTTGGCTCTTTTGCACTTGAGTCTCATTTTTTTTTTTTTTGCAAAAAGGGATAGCACAAGGTCAACTAGTCAAAGGTCACACTATTGAGCAAACAAAGTATGTAAGAGATTAGATTGCCATTCCAAAAACTCACACATGCGACCAAGCCTTGATAAAATAAAATCATGTATGTGAAGGTGCAAACACAAGATATACCAAAGGTTTTTATCACACACACTCATGCATATAGAGCATCAAGAAAAATAAAGCATATCATACATGCATAATCATATATCCTACATACCAGGATCACATGCATAAGCTTTTCATGCTCTAACAAGCCATTAAAAAAAGTTTTGTTCTTTTTCAAAATATATAATTTTTTTTTTTTTCAATTTTTAAAGCACAAAAAAAAAATAAAGACACAAAACAGCTTGTAAAACATCCAATGGTACGTGGAGTTGTATCCCGAGTGCAGATCATACTATCGTCCATCCGGAATCGCTATGAATTTTATGTCCGGGTTTCCATCCTATATACCAAGGGATATATAAGAAAAACAAGACATACACACACACCCATATGCTGTGAAAATAAAATAAACGTGCAAAAACATAAAACACACGCACACACACATGCAATGGGAAAATAAAAATGCATATTTTAAGCCGAGTTACACCGAAGTGCACTCTCATCATGTCCATCTGGACACGTAGAAAAAGATGGGGATTCATCTTACTTCTTCACCCAAACCATTCTAGAAACCTCATCCACTTGAGAATTCCTAGTCAACAAAGAAAGTTTCTCACTAAGAAATTGTATCTGTTTAGTTAGTGCAGAAACTTGAGAAACTAGATTTGAAGAGTCAAATCTAGGTGACACCTTCTTAGGCCTATTCTTTTGCTTGTGAAGCATGAAGTACTTAGGCCAAATATGTCATGCCTTGCCACAGTGATGGCAAACAGGCACAAACCTCGGATGAGAGCAAGGTTTACTCACAACACCTCTAAATTGAGGTTGGGAAACAGGACGAGGAACAACAGAAGGAGAAACATGACTACACACAACAGGTTTCTTACCTAAGTCACATTTAGCTGCTACAGGCATAGCTTTGGAAGAAGAAGCCTTATTACAGTTAGGCTCAAAAATAATACCTAACATACGGTCCACCTTTTTATTTCCACTAGAAAATATGGACAATTGGATTCTAGCATCTTCAAGTTCGGTCTCTAATATTTGGACTCTATTAGCTAGGCCTCTGTTCCTCTCCTCTAGGTCATCAACCATCAAAAGGCTTTGCTCAAATTTGGCTTGAGCTTTAGTCTTTTCTAGCTCTACAGCTTTCAGCCTTTTATTGACCTCTATATTAGTCTTCTTAATAGCTAAACTCTCATTAAACAGTTCAACATAAGCTACTTGAAGACTTTCCTCATCTACAGACTCATCAAGAGAGACTTCTGAATCAGCATCATTAACAACAATCTCTCTCTGATCAGTCACACTAGCAGTAAAAGCAATATAATTGCCTTTAGGAGAGTCATCACCTTCAGAATCACTAAGTGATACTGCCATGGCTTTCTTGCCTTTAGCCCTAAGGTATGTGGGACACTCAGATCTAACATGCCCATATCATTCACATTCATGGCACTGGACACCTCGGGGTCTATTATCATTATCCCCTCTAGACTCTCTCCTGCTATGCCTACTCTCTCTAGGCTTATTCTCCATATCTCTATCACTGCTATGGCCACTCTTCCTAAGTTTAAGAAATTTCTTAAACTTCTTTGTAAACAAGGCCAAATCATGATACGTGAGGGTATCACAATTTAAGGGTTGACTACGCTCCATAGCTAAAGGGTCAAGGATCGAGTTCAGGCTCTGATACCAATTGAAAATTCGGGGTTATCCTAGGTTCTGACCCTATGCGGAATTACAACAATAAGCAGGAAAAGTCCTATTACTGCTACTATGGATAAATTAACAGACAACCACAATAACAATTAAATAAAATTATGCTGCAAAATATTAAAACAAGAATAGGAATTAAAGCAGCAAAATAAATCAAACCACAGAAAATTCAACACAATGATTTTGGTGACGAAGTGGAAAACTCTTCCGAGTAAAAAATAACTCCGGGTATAGGCTACCACCCGAATCCACTATATAGAGAAAAACTTACAGCGATGGTCAAGACCTATAGTGGCAACTCCACCGACTCAAGTACCTCAATACTGCAAGAACTCAAGGCAACTCCTCAAGCCCGCGACCCATGATTTTCTTCAAAACCTCTGAAGTCTCTAAGTAGATTATATCACCAATACGCCAGAACTCCGACTACCAAACTTCCTCCTAAGGAACTCTAAAGGCTTAGGGAATTTGGGTTATGTTGTGTTGAAAGTTTATCAAAGAAACATTCACACCATCAATGAAGAAGACAATGAGATAAGAAGTCTTCAATGGTGGAATCAAAGAGAGTTGAAAACTTTTTAGTGTTTTGGCTCAAAGGATTTGTGTTTCAACTATTGGGGAAAGTGGCTCAATGTTTGTTTATATAGGTAGGGCAAAATAAAAGTGTCTAAGAAACGTGTCTAATAAAACCTACTTATGCATGGACGTTTGAACGCACTTCAAACGCAACTCAAACACAAAGATTCTGCCTCGAAAACGTTCGCACGCCACACGAACGCAGCAAGAACGCGGTCGCGGATTGGTTTTCAAGTGCAACCTAAAACGCTTGTAACTATCTTGTCCCTTGGCCAAATCTTGAGTTATTTATATGTACGCGATCGTCTTCGAGTCTACTTTCCAATGCAACTGACATCATGTCAACTGGAGCTCTAAATCTTCTGAAATATGCAAAAGAGTAAACATCGCTCTGAAATCTCTATCTCATGTTACCAAATACTTGTCCAATTGCTCCGAGATCTTCAAGACTCGTTACAACTCAATTGAACTTGTTTTGTTATGGACATTGCCAATAAAAATGGAACTAACAATCTCCCCCTTTGGCATTCCGTGACAAAACACTACCTATTATGTAACATCCCGCCTAGGCCAGGATGCTACCGGCAGGAGACAGGAGAACCCATCTCCATAAGCCTCTAATTCTAACGAAATTTCGGCATGATGTATTCGTCAAGTCCATACTGTGTCTCAAGTTATATACTGGGGTGAGTTTTTACCTCATGCCCCGAAAACCATAAAACCATAAACTGTTACTCAAAACTGTAGAAAGAAAGAAACATTTTCTGAAATACGATACTTTTCAAAGCAAATGAAGTCTCTCTTTAAAACATTTGAAATCGTTGAAAACATTATTATTGTTTGCTCAACTGCTGAAAACTTAAACACACCCACACATGCACATGCATGTATGCATTACTCATGCTTCTCTCTACTCTAGTCATGACTTCCTCTATAATGTTCTTAAAAACTATATGCTCAAATATCAATAGGATGCTTGTTCAAACCAAAACATGCTAAATTTATCTTGCATTCATACACATCTATATTTATCTATACATGCACACATTAAACCATCATAACTTAGCTTACCTTTATAACTTACCGTACTAATGGATCACGAACCATATATTGATATTGCATAATTTATATTCATACACCCTATCGAAGTTATTCTACTACATCAATCATCAAACGTAAACGAATTCCAATAACTTAGTTCTTAAACTGATTCGTTATTTTCTAACTATCTACTTGTACTCAAGAATCTCATGACATAACCTTCTATACATTCTCATAGTATGCATATACTGCTCATTTAGGCTCTTATCACATTATATACTCGTAACCTTACTCATGTTGCTAATATTCTTATGTAATGCATAATTACAAAATTTTCTTCATCACACTAGTTCATATACGTTTATCTCATTTATAACTCTAAACTCATTCCCTAGGGTGTAGTTTTCTACAACCCCCCAAACCCAGGTTTCACTAAATAGTATTCATAAACATAACATCATTCATATGTTTTATTTATCTATATAAATACATATACTTATTTACATCTAAACATGCGTCTCTTTACTTCTATATACTCATGATTATCTCTTGCTTATATGCATGCTTATAATTTCTTATTCTTGTCTATATGTGTATCTAATTACAACTGCTTCTTTCTTCCACACACAACTTTAAATATGAAGCATATACCCGTTTCATGCATAAACCATACATAACTTTACTACATAACTACTTTGAACATTACTAAGTCTTTTAAGTATTAGAAGCATGAGTTACTTACCTGGCTAAGAGAATGCCCGCGATCCAGGTCCGATCTGCCAAAATAAATCACATCATCTGTCAGAACTGCTATTTGCGGAACTTTCTACTCATCTACAATAACTACGAACTTTCTCGGGACTCTCAAATCCTCACCGACTCTACGATCTAAGCTTCATTACTCTAATACATACTTACATAATATTCTAAACTAGCTAGATGAGTCATTTTCTCACTTTACGCGTTTGCGGCAAAATTTGAGGAAAAGTTTCCACAAACGCAACGGAAAGGTCTCGAACCCTCCGAACTAATTTGGAAATACTCAATTACTCTCGAAATACATTATTTACATCATAACTATGATTACGATCATCAACACTCAGTCGCGCGAGAAACTCCATTTTACCGGAATCTCGATAATTCTACCGGATCGATCATATCTCATCCGATTCACCCCAGATTCTACCACATTTATCGTTTTAACATATTGTAGCATATCCAATTCATTTCATGTCCATTTATTAAACTACGGAACTACTAGAACAATCCGAAAATATAACTATACACTTTGAAATATGAAAATTTGAACGGAAAGTCGTACCGAAATTCCGAGGCAACATTCGGACTCCCAACGGCTATACGAACACGCTGGTGTCGACGGAATTCCGATTGGAGCTACTGTTCGACATGGGTTTACTGTTCACCGAATCTTCTTCTCCCGTTTCGTGAGCCACCGGCCGTTGTTCGGTGAAACTAACCCCGCACACTCGTAGTACTCATCAAGGGCTTTGATTTGGTAGGTGGCTCGGGTCTTGAAACGGCCCGAAGAGTTGGGATCAACACACCCATTCGTGCCTCTTCTCCTTCGATTTGCCGCCGTTTGTCAGCGATTCTGCTCCGCTGCCGGCCACCATCAGCTGCACGGTGGCTGGGGCTGTCAATCTGGGTGGTCGCGCCGGCTGGTGGTGGCCGGCAAGCCGCCGGTGCGACCACATCTTCAAATGCGTGAGGGGGGGTCGAAAATGGGGTTTTGGAGAGTTTTGATCTTTTAGCAATTTAACTAAACTTTGAGGCTTTATATACTACCTGGAAAATATCATTTTAGTCCCCGCGAAAATAACAAAACGGCCTATGTTCTAGAGTCTTCTGGCATATATCGTAATTTTGGAGCCCTTCGGATGCGATTCTCGAAAGGTATTCAACACAAAATTTGTTCGTCTTGGAAAAACGAGTCTGATGGTTCAAAAATCAGTTCGATTGGAGTTTGTTTGCTCCTTATGTGACCAAAACTGTAAACTTTATACGTTTTGCGAAAATCGCGTAACTGACTTTTGATCCTCCGCGTTTTCCGACGCGACTAAATTCCAAATATATTATTCTAAGCCATATATCATCACTTGACCCCTTGCTCTTCACTATTATCATGCTCCGAGACTATAACATCCGTCAAGGAATCTTCTAGAACATTCCTGAAATTCTGGGATGTTACATATTACAAAGACTACGGTAATAGACCCAAAAACCAAAAAGTCAACTATCAACCATCAAAACATTGACTTATTACAAATGGACTCGATCTAACACCTAACAAAGTAGTCTTGAGAATAATGCCACCGCAGCAACATACCTGCTACCTGAAACATCCACAAACAACAACATTCCGTGAAAAGCATTGGGATAATCAAATAAAGCAGGTAAAAATCTCATGCATGTACAAATAGAAATCCTTCTTCCCCTTAATCTTAACTCCCCTTAAAACGGAGATATCTAAAGGATATTCTACGGCTCCCTACCATATATTAAGGCTCTCCCCCTTAATATATTACTGATTTTGGTGACGAAGTGGAAAACTCTTCCGAGTAAAAACCCACTCCGAGTATAGGCTACCACCCGAATCCACTAGATAGAGAAAACTTATAGCGATGGTCAAGACCTATGGTGGCAACTCCACCGACTCAAGTACCTCAACACTGCAAGAACTCAAGGCAACTCCTCAAGCCCGCGGCCCACGGTTTTCTTCAGAACCTCTGAAGTCTCTAAGTAAATTATATCACCAATACGCCGGAACTTCGACTACCAAACTTCCTCCTAAAGAACTCTAAAGGCTTAGGGAATTTGGGTTAAGTTGTGTTGAAAGTTTATCAAAGAAACATTCACACCATCAATGAAGAAGACAATGAGATAAGAAGTCTTCAATGGTGGAATCAAAGAGAGTTGAAAACTTTTTAGTGTTTTGGCTCAAAGGATTTGTGTTTCAACTATTGGGGAAGGTGGCTCAATGTTTGTTTATATATTTAGGGCAAAAGAAAAGGGTTTCCTAGTCTTATTTTGGCTTAAAAACGTGTCTAAGAAAACCTACTTATGTAGGGACATTCGAACGCACTTCAAACGCAACTCAAACGTAAAGATTCTGCCTCAAAAACGTTCGAACTCAACACGAACTCAGCACGAACGCGGTCGCGGACTGGTTTTCAGGTGCAACCTAAAATGCTTGTAACTTTCTCGTCTCTTGGAAAAATCATGAGTTCTTTATATATACGCGATCGCCTTCGAGTCTAGTTTCCAATGCAACTGACCTCATGTCAATTGGAGCTCTAAATATTCTGAAATATGCAAAAGAGTAAACATCGCTCTGAAATCTCTATCTCATGTTACCAAATACTTGTCCAATTGCTCCGAGATCTTCAAGACTCATTACAACTCAATTGAACTTGTTTTGTTACGGACATTGCCAAAAAAAATGGAACTAACAACTATAACACGCACAATATTAAGAACTTATCAATTAGTGTTGTTAGATAGTAATTCGCATGCTAAGATAAGAAAAGTCTCTGAAAAAATAAAGTATGTGCAAGAAAAATACGTAGGGCATTCGAACGCCCGACAAACGTGAAAGCAGAAATCTAAATTTTCATAAAAATGTTTGAACACGTCTTCAAACGCAACTTGAACGCGAGCCTTCTACTTAAGAACGTTCGAACGCGTATTCAAACATAACTCGAACGTAATCCTACTAACTTAGAACGTTCAAACGCGTCTTAAATGCAACATAAATGCGAACACTCTGGAATATTCTATCTGATAGCGTACTCGAATGCTCCAAGAACGTGAACTCTTTGGAACACTTCATTCGAACACGTTATAGAATACGACACGAACGTATGCATACTGGACAGTCTTGTTCGAATGTAGATACGAACACGACACTAATGAAATTAATCCTGGAAGTGTTTCTAAACTAAAATTGACTTAGATTTATTTAATTAATAATAATATTAATGTTAGTTCCATTTTTATTGGCAATTTCCGTAAAAAAATAAGTTCAATTGAGTTGTAATGAGTCTTGAAGATCTCGGAGCAATTGGACAAGTAATTGGTAACATGAGATAGAGATTTCAGCGCGATGTTTACTCTTTTGCATATTTCAGAATATTTAGAGCTCCAATTGACATTCGATCAGTTGAATTGGAAAGTATACTCGAAGACGATCGCGTACATATAAAGAACTCATGATTTGGCCAAGAGACGAGAAAGTTACAAGCGTTTTAAGTTGCACCTGAAAATCAGTCTGCGACCGCGTTCGTGTTGCATTCGTGTTGCGTTCGAACGTTTTCGAGGCAGAAACTTTGCTTTGAGTTGCATTTGAAGTATGTTCAAACGTCCCTGCGTAAATAGGTTTTCTTAGACACGTTTTAAAGCCAAAATAACACTTAGAAACCTTTTTCCTTTGCCCTACCTATATAAACAAACATTAAGCCACATTCCCCAATAGTTGAAACACAAATCCTTTGAGCCAAAACACTAAAACATTTTCAACTCTCTTTGATTCCACCATTGAAGACTTCTTATCTCATTGTCTTCTTCATTGATGGTGTGAATGTTTCTTTGATAAACCTTCAACACAACTTAACCCAAATTCCCTAAGCCTTTAGAGTTCTTTAGGAGGAAGTTTGGTAGTCGGAGTTCCGGAGTATTGATGATATAATCTACTCAGAGACTTCATAGGTTCTGAAGAAAACAGTGGGTTGCGGGCTTGAGGAGTTGCCTTGAGTTCTTGCAGTATTGAGGTACTTTAGTCGGTGGAGTTGCCACCATAGGTCTTGACCATCGCTGTAAGTTTTTCTCTATATAGTGGATTCGGGTGGTAGCCTATACCCGGAGTGGTTTTTTACTCGGAAGAGTTTTCCACTTTGTCACCAAAATCATTGTGTTGAATTTTGTGTGGTTTGATTTATTTTTCTGCTTTATTTATTGTTATTGTTTTTATATTTGCAGCATATTATTTTAGTTGGTTGATTTAGAAATTGTGTGTTTCTATTCCATAGTAGTAGTAACATGACTTGTCCTGCTTATTGTTTATAATTCCGCATAGGGTCAGAACCTAGGATAACCCCAAATTTTCAATTGGTATCAGAGCCTGAACTCGGTCCTTGACCCATTAGCTATGGAAAGTAGTCAAACCTTGAATTGCCCACCATTTTTTGATGGAACAGAATATTTACATTGGAGGGTTCGCTTGAAAGCGTTCCTTAAGTCCTTAGATGAGAGGGTCTAGATGACTGTCGAACACGGGTGGAAACCTCCCGTTGTTGTTGTTGATGAGGTCTCTTCCCCTAAAGATAAATTGACCTGGACCAAGGACGAATTTGATGCTAGCAATAGGAACATCAAGGCTGTTAATGCCATACATGGTGCTGTTTGTTCTGCAGAATTTAGGAGAATCTCTGTGTGTGAGATAGCCAAGGATGCTTGGGACATCCTGCAGACTGTGCATGAGGGCACATTGTCTGTTAAAAATAATAGACTCCAGGATCTTGCTACTAGATTTGAGGTCGCTAGAATGAAGGATGATGAGACATTTGATGAGTTTTATGCTGAGATTAACGATATCGTTAACTCTAGTTTTAACCTAGGTGAGACTATACCTACAAATAGGATAGTTAGAAAAATCCTTAGGTCCCTTCCTGATAAATTCCTACCCAAATCACCGCCATCGAGGAAAGCAATGACCTTGAACAGCTTAATTTAGAAGAACTCGTAGGAAAACTGCAGGTTTATGAGAAAAAACTTCTTGGTTATAGAGAGCTAAAAACGCTTGCGATGAAAATCGCTAAGGAAGTTTGCATGATTCGTCTAGTGATGATGATCCCATCAGGGATCGTGATTTGGCCTTGTTTGCAAAGAAGTTTAAGAAATTTCTTAAACTTAAGAAGAGTGGTCATAGCAGTAACAGTGATAGGGAGGTTATGCCTAGAGAAAGTAGGCATAGCAGGAGTGAGTCTAAAGAGGATAGGGATAGTAGATCCCGTGGTGCCCAATGCTATGAATGTGAAGGATATGGGCACGTTAGATCTGAGTGTCCCACATACCTTAAGGCTAAAGGCAAGAAAGCCATGGCAACATCCCTTAGTGATTCTGAAGGTGATGATTCTCCTAGAGACAATTATATTGCTTTTACTACTAGTGTTCCTGATGTGAGAGAGAATGTAGCCAATGATGTAGATTCTGATATTTCTCTTGATGAGTCAGTTGATGAGAAAAGTCTTCAAGTAGCTTTTTTTGAATTGTTTAATGAGAGTTTAGCTATTAAGAAGACCAATTTAGAGGTAAATAAAAGGTTGAAACTAGTTGAGCTAGAAAAGAATGAAGCTCAAGCAAAATTTGAGCAGAGCCTTTTGATGGTAGATGACCTGGAGGAGAGAAATAGAGGTCCGATTAATAGGGTCCAAATATTAGAAACTGAACTTGAAGATACTAGAACCCAGTTGTCTGTATTTTCTAGTGGAAATAAGAAAGTGGATCGTATGTTAGGTATTAGTTTTGAGCCTAACTGTGATAAGGCGTCTTCTTCCAAAGCTGTGCTTGTAGCAGCTAAAAGTGACTTAGGTAAGAAACATGTTGTGTGTAGTCATGTTTCTCCTCCTGTTGTTCCTCGTCCTGTTTCCCAACCTAAATCTAGAGGCGTTGTGGGTAAACCTCGCTCTTATCCGAGGTTTGTGCATGTGTGCCACCACTGTGGCAAGGCTGGACCTATTAGGCCTAAATGCTACATGTTGCAAAAACATAAGAGAATCTAAGAATGTGTCTCATAGATTTGATTCGTCAAATCTAATGTCTCAAGTTTCTGCACTAACCAAACAAGCTCAATTCTTGAGTGAGAAACTTACTTTGTTGTCTGGGAACTCTCATGTGGAAGAGGGTTCTAGAAAGATTTGGGTGAGGAAGCAAGATGAATTCCCATTTTCTTCTGCGTGTCTTGATGGACATGATGAGAGTGCACTTCGGTGTAACTCTGCTTAAGAGATACATTTTTATTTTCCCATTGCATGTGTGTGTGCGTGTATTTCATGTTTTTGCACGTTTATTTTGTTTTCACAGCATATGGGTGTGTGTGTGTCTTGTTTTTGTTATATGTCCCTTGGTATATAGGATGGAAATCCGGACATAAATTTCATAGCCGATTCCGAATGGACGGTAGTATGATCTGCACTCGGGATACAACTCCACGTACCATTGGATGTTTTACAAGCCTGTTTGTGTCTTTATTTTTATTTGTTAAAATCTGAAAAATTCAAAAAAAAATAGAAAATGAAAAAGACAATTTTTTTTTCCTGACTTGTTAGAGCATGAAAAGCTTATGCATGTGATCATAGTATGTAGGATATATGATTATGCATGTATGATATGCTTTTATTTTTCTTGATACTCTATATACATGAGTGTTTGTGATAAAAACCTTTGGTATATCTTGTGTTTGCACCTCAATACACGTTTTTATTTTATCAAGGCTTGGTCGCATGTATGAGTTTTTTGGACTGGCAATCTAATTTCTATCGTACTTTGTTCATTTAAATAGTGTGACCTTTGACTAGATGACCTTGCTATCCCCTTTGCAAAAGTAAAAAGAAATAAATTTAAAACAAAATGAGACTCAAGTGCAAAAGAGCCAAAATGGCCAAATTTAAAAGATAAGGGCAAAAATCCTTCACTCGAAAGAGTTGTTAAATATGAGCTCATGATATTTATGGGGTAAATAATATAGCATGCAACCAATTTTGCTTATTTTCAGGTCCTAATGGTGCTGGGTTTGAACACCTATTTTGTGGACTTGGTTTGTTTAGAGATGGATTTCTTTGGCTGTGTCCAACTCATAAAATAAGGTCTTAAGCCTTGATTCATTATGCACTTTATTTTTCCACGCAAGTGCTTTATATGCTTTGGTGTTTATGTCATATGCATGAGTGTTGTATTTAGCCACTTTTAAAATGATGCATATTGTTTCATGTCATAAATAGCTGAATACTGACTGGGTATCATTGTATCAGCTTGAAATGTTGTTTCAGTCAGTTTTTGACAGAATTTTTATTTATCTCAGTATGTGCTTGTTTGTGCTTCATGTTATTGCATACCAATTTTTTCTTTTTTCCTGTGCACCTTTCTGAGTTTTGGTTTACTTCCCGTTTGTTATTTTTGCTAATTGTATATGCTTGTTAGTGAGAGGGAGTAATTATTGTCTGTTTATGCTCTTGCATGTGTTGTCTCATGTTCTCCTGTTCTCCTATTATTTTTCAAATTTTTACCCTTTGTCATTTCGTGACAAAAAGAGGGAGAGTAATATATTAAGGGGGAGAGCCTTAATATATAGGAGGGAGCCATAGAATATCCTTTAGATATCTCCATTTTAAGGGGATTTCAGATTAAGGAGGAGAATGATTTCTACTTGTACATGCATGAGATTTTTATCTGCTTTATGTTTTACTTGATTATCCCAATGCCTTTTGTGGTATGTTGTTGTATGTGGATGTTTCAGGTAGCAGGTATGTTGCTGCGGTGGCATTATTCTCAAGATTACTTTGTTAGGTGTTAGATCGAGTCCATTTGTAATAAGTCACTGTTTTGATGGTCGACAGTTGACTATTTGCTTTTTGGGTCTATTACCGTAGTTTTTGTAATAGGTAGTGTTTTGTCACGGAATGCCAAAAGGGGAGATTGTTAGTTCCATTTTTATTGGCAATGTCCGTAAAAAAATAAGTTCAATTGAGTTGTAATGAGTCTTGAAGATCTCGGAGCAATTGGACAAGTATTTGGTAACATGAGATAGAGATTTCAGAGCGATGTTTACTCTTTTGCATATTTCAGAAGATTTAGAGCTCCAATTGACATGAGGTCAGTTGCATTGGAAATTAGACTGGAAGACGATCGCGTACATATAAAGAACTCATGATTTGGCCAAGAGACGAGAAAGTTACAAGTGTTTTAAGTTACACCTGAAAATCAGTCCGCGACCGCATTCGTGTTGCGTTCGTGTTGCGTTCGAACATTTTGCGATTCAGAAACTTTGCATTTGAGTTGCGTTTGAAGTACGTTCGAATGTCCCTGCATAAGTAGGTTTTCTTAGACACGTTTTAAAGCCAAAATAACACTTAGAAACCTTTTTCCTTTGCCCTACCTATAGTTGAAACACAAATCCTTTGAGCCAAAACACTAAAACGTTTTCAAATCTCTTTGATTCCACCATTGAAGACTTCTTATCTCATTGTCTTCTTCATTGATGGTGTGAATGTTTCTTTGATAAACCTTCAACACAACTTAACCCAAATTCCCTAAGCCTTTAGAGTTCTTTAGGAGGAAGTTTGGTAGTCGGAGTTCCGGCGTAGTGATGATATAATCTACTCAGAGACTTCAGAGGTTGTGAAGAAAACCGTGGGTCGCGGGCTTGAGGAGCTGCCTTGAGTTCTTGCAGTATTGAGGTACTTGAGTCGGTGGAGTTGCCACCATAGGTCTTGACCATCGTTGTAAGTTTTTCTCTATATAGTGGATTCAGGTGGTAGCCTATACCCGGAGTGGTTTTTTACTCGGAAGAGTTTTCCACTTCGTCACCAAAATCATTGTGTTGAATTTTGTGTGGTTTGATTCATTTTGCTGCTTTATTTATTGTTATTGTTTTTATATTTGCAGCATATTATTTTAGTTGGTTGATTTAGAAATTGTCTGTTTTTATTCCATAGTAGCAGTAACGGGACTTGTCCTGCTTATTGTTTATAATTCCGCATAGGGTCAGAACCTAGGATAACCCCGAATTTTCAATTAACTTAGTAAATCATATACTGAATCACAATAATCTTGGTAGTATAGAGTTAAGTTATTATTAGGGTGTTCAATTATCACAAGCATACACATAGTGATAAAGTTAAAAATTAATTGTGTGTTGCACACATGGTTGAGAATTTAAAGTGTAATTATACACAAGTGATTCCATCCAATCTTAATTGACACATACACATATGTCTACACATATTGAATATTGTATTGTAAAATTAAAAGTGTATTACTAAGTTTTGAATCACTGAGAGATTCTATTGATAAAGTGTTTAAAGGATATTCTATCAAAAAGACGATAAGAGCCTATGTGGTCAGGGATTTAAGTGGTTACTCCGGACCCCCCTCGACCTTTAAGAATATTCCTTTATTTACTTTTCATAAGAATCTTTAGTCGAAATTCAAGGACTTATGTTTATTGGTACTACTATCTAATAGAACAACGAGTGGATACTTGGTATATCACTTTGAAAAGGATCATTTATTGATCGCTGTGCAATTTGTCTTTTGTAGACTTAATGACCTTTATTGATTTTTCCAGTTACAGATGGCTAGCTGAACATCACAGTACCGGTCTCTCATGGAGAAAAATCAGTAAAGTTTGGTGGGTGGCAGAGCAAAATGTTGTTCTACCTTACAACTCTACAGTTGGCTGAATACCTGAAAGATCCTCCGAATCTTGCGGAGAATGAATCAGAAATAGCCAAGCAACTACTGGAAGAGACATGGTCGTCTAGCAACTTCTTGTGCAAGAACTATTGATGAGTGTGAAATTTACACACCAATTCGGTACCGTCAGCTTATCATTCTATTGGATTTCGTATTATTTAATGTGCTTTTGGAGTTGTTTAGTGCTGTGATGACAGGAAACAAGAACAGGAAAATTCAGGTTATGTTCGGGAATAATTAGATGCAAGTACAAAAATGGTCAGAACTGAAATTGGGCATAAAAGAAGGCCTGGCGCCATAGCGCCAGAAAGCCATACAATTTCCAGCAAGTTAGGCGCCATGTCGCTGAGAGAAGCAACAAAAAGCCAAAGGCGCCGCGGCGCCTAACCTATAGCTCAATAAGGCGCCACAACGCCTTAAAGAAGACTGGCGCCGTGGCGCCAAGTTTCCATACTAAACTCCAGAGCATATGGCGTCGCGGCGCCAGTTAGAAAGAAAAATGAAAAAAAGACTCACGCGAGGAGGCGTGATTGGGGAAACTTGAAGATTATAAATAAGCCTCATTACACAACATAAGAAGGAGGAGAAAAACCCTAAAAGAAGACATCAATTATCAAAGAGTATATTTTGAGATCTGGAATAGAAGAAAGCGCCAACTTCGGAAATTACAAGAATCTGTCCCAGGTTCCATTCTTATATTTTCTTCTTAGATTATCTTTATTATTGGGATGTATTATTTAAGATTATTGTTTTGTTTTGAAATAGTCATGGGCTAATACTCTTATTCTAGGGTTTGATGTATCCTATTGCCTGAAACTATGTATTAAATATAAATTGAATCTCATAATAATTCTCTGAAAGTTTATTTATATTATCTCTTTGCTTAATGCTTTATATTGATGATCACAATTGTGATGATTTTATACTTAGATCTGTCACTCGAGAGAGGAGATTTAAGTAGGAATTGAGAATATAATCAAGAATGTTATAAGGTTCGAGAGAATTTATAACTCTTGAAAGCAGTTAATAAGAATCACCATTTTAATCAATTGTTAGTTGTTGAAGTCTATAGAGATATTGATTTTGACACTTGACAATACCTCCATTGGTGTTCGAGAGAAAGAGTGGAGAAATTTATGGTTTTGGCTTATAAACTTGGAATTTGATATGAGATAAATGGATGCATAATTACATTGTGGATGGCTAGGTGAAATCAAACTCTAGGATTCATTCTCCTTTCTTATTTCGTGTTATTTAGTTTCTCAATATTTTGCATTTAATTAGCATTGTGTTGGTTTTATATTCAAGTTCAAATCTGATTTTTCTTTGTCTAGATAGGGCTAAGGTTAATAATTATAGTACTTAGTGTAATTTAGATTTCAATCCCTGTGGGTTCGACACTCTACTCATTCATACTAAAACTTGACACCGTGCACTTGCGGTACGATACAAAAATATCCCAACAAGTTTTTGGCGTCGTTGCCGGGGATTGATTGTTTAGATCACATTAATACTATTACCAAATCATTTTAGCGTTAATTTAGAAGTTTATTTTTATTTATTTATTTTTACTCACTGTGTTCCTGTTTGATCTTATTTGATGTTTGGTAGTGAATGAGACAAAAAGTTAGCCTTGACTCACTATTATTTGATCCTGAAATAGAACACACTGCAAGAAGACTCAGAAAGGAAGCAAGGAGTGAAGGAACGACAATGGCAGAAGCAAACAGAGGGAATAACCCACAGCAAGTAGCAATTGCAGACAAAAACAGAGAAAATGTCCGACGACAGGTACCAATCTGTGACCATTTTAAACCTGTCATTGATGATAATTATTCTGGAATTGCATACCAACCAATTGATGTCAATAATTTTGAATTGAAACCTGCTCTTATTAATATGGTCCAACAAAACCAATATGGGGGATCAGCTGTCGAGGATCCCAACATTCATTTAAGGATGTTCCTAGAGATAGCTGACATTATTAAGATGAATGGTGTACCCAAGGAAACGATTAGGCTGCGACTATTTCCATTTTCCTTGAGAGACCGAGCTAGGGGTTGGATGTAATCCATACCTGTAGGAAGCATCCAAACTTGGGAAGATATGGTTGTACGATTCTTGGAAAAGTTCTTTCCACTTGCTAAAACTGCCCAATTACGAACTGAAATAAACATATTTAAACAGCTAGAGACAGAAAACTTATATGAAGCATGGGAGCGGTTTAAGGACCTGCTCCGAAGATGCCCACAACATGATTTTGCGGATTGGGTCCAAATTCAGTTGTTCTATAATGGGCTTAATGGCCCAAATAGAACCATAGTTGACACAGCTGCAGGAGGTGCTCTGTTCAAGAAGTCTGCGGAAGAAGCATATATATTACTGAATGGAATGGCCATTAATCACTTCCAATGGCCAATGAGCGAACTACGGTGACCAAAGTGGTGGGCATACATGAAGTAAACCCGCTATCTGCACTAACAGCTCAGATTTCAACCCTCTCATCTCATGTGGCAGCTTTGAGAAATCAACATGTGCAACCCTCTATCGAATCTACTGCAGCTGTGAATATGCAATTAGTGGAAGGAATCCCGAACTTTGAACAAGCTCAATATGTGAACAACAGAAATTTCAATAATTATAGGGGAATTCCTCCATCAAACCAATATCATCCGGGACTCAGGAATCATGAAAATTTCTCTTATGCAAACACAAAGAACGCCTTGATGCCCCCACCTGGGTTCAACAACCAAATGTCGGAACATAAGTCATCATTAGAAGACCTTGTGAACACGTTTGTCGTCAAATCCTCAGAAAGGTTCGAGAAGAATGAGTCGAGATTAAGCAATATGGAGACCCACATGGGCAACATGGGAGCTACGATGAAATCACTAGAAACCCAGATTGGCCAGCTTGCCTCCTCAATTAAGCAATCACAAAAAGAGACATTTCCTAGCAATACCGAAATAAACCCTAAGGAACAGTGTCAAGCTATTACCCTTAGGAACGGAAGACAAGTCGGACATACCTCGGATGAAGATAGCCTAGATAAGGAAGTAGAGATACAAGAAGAGCTTGTAATAACTAGAGATCATAGTGACACCCCTCCTGCAGTTGCGAGACCTCATATTCCAAAGCCATCCATTCCATATCCTCAGCGTTTCCAAAAGAAGAAGTTAGATGCTCAATTTGCTAAATTCTTGGAAATTTTCAAAAAAATCCACATTAACATTCCTTTCACTGAAGCCTTAGCTCAAATGCCTCATTATGTAAAGTTCATGAAGGAGATTATGTCTAAAAAGCGAAGGTTGGAGGATTTTGAAACTGTGAATCTCACAGAAGAATGCAGTGCTATAATTCAGAAGAAATTGCATCAAAAGCTCAAAGACCCTGGAAGTTTCACCATACCATGCAATATTGGAGGGTCTACTTTCACTAAAGCATTGTGTGATTCGGGAGCTAGCATTATTTGATGCCTCTTTCGGTTTTCCAAAAATTGGGCTTTGGTGACGCCAAACCCACAACTATCACTCTGCAACTGGCAGACAGGTCCCTAACATACCCTAAAGGAGTCATCGAAGATGTGTTAGTAAAAGTGGATAAGTTCATCTTTCCCGCGGATTTCGTAGTCTTGGATATGGAGGAAGATCAAGAAATTTCGTTAATTTTGAGACGCCCATTCTTGGCAACTGGGAAGGCTTTAATTGATGTACAAAAAGGGAGACTAACTTTGAGAGTAGGAGATGAAGATGTAACATTTGACATCTACCAAACTCTAAATTATCCTGAAGAAACCCACACATGTAACCGGGTGGATGTTACAGACATCTGTACGCAAGAGATCAACTTGGAGAACGAGTCCACTGACCCTTTAGAGCGATGTTTGATCAACTAAGTTATCGATAGAGAAACGCCATTTGATGATCATGACCTTAAGCAAATGACCTTAGCACTCGATAGCTTGCCGAAAGAAATGGTGGCAAGAGCCCAGTTTGAAACATTGCAAGCCCCACCATCTTTGGAAGAACAAAAAGATACAGCGGAACTGAAAACACTACCAGAGCATCTCTGCTATGCTTTTTTGGGCGAAAACTCAACATTTCCAGTGATCATCTCTTCCACACTATCTACAGTAGAAGAGGAGAAATTACTAAGGATTTTACGAAAGTATAAATCTGCACTGGAGTGGTCGATTACAGACATAAAGGGAATTAATCCGTCCGTATGCATGCATAGAATTCTGATGAAAGATACTTACAAACCATCTATTTAACACCATAGAAGATTGAATCCAGCCATGAAAGAAGTTGTGAGAGCTGAAGTGTTGAAATGGTTAAAAGCTGGAATCATCTATGCAATCTCTGACAGCTCTTGGGTGGCACCAGTTCAAGTGGTACCTAAAAAGGGAGGAATGACTGTAGTAAAGAATGATCAAAATGAACTCATTTCCACCAGAACTATCACTGGATGGCGTGTCTGTATAGACTACAGGAAACTTAATAAGGCAACCAGAAAAGACCATTTTCCCCTTTCGTTCATTGACCAAATGTTAGACCGATTGGCCGGTTTTGAGTATTATTGTTTCCTAGATGGTTATTCGGGGTATAACCAAATCGCCATAGCACCAGAAGATCAAGAAAAGACAACCTTTACTTGCCCTTATGGCACTTACGCTTTCCGACGAATGCCATTTGGGTTGTGTAATGCCCCAGCAACCTTCCAGCGATGTATGATGGCGATATTCTCTGACATGGTGGAAAAGATTGTTGAAATTTTTATGGATGACTTTCCTTATTTGGATCAAGTTTTGATCACTGTCTACACAATTTGTCCTTAGTTTTACAAAGATGTGAAGAGAAGAGTCTGGTATTGAATTGGGAAAAGTGTCATTTTATGGTCTAAGAAGGCATTGTGCTGGGCCACAAAATATCGTCAAAAGGAGTGGAAGTTGATAGAGCTAAGATAGCTGTGATAGAGAAACTCCCGCTGCCAATAAACGTCAAAGGAGTTCAAAGTTTCCTTGGTCATGCCGGTTTCTATCGTAGATTCATACTAAATTTTTCAAAATTGCTAAACCACTGTGCAATCTCTTGGAAAAAGACACTCTTTTTGTGATGGATGAGAACTGTTTACAAGCCTTTCATAAAATCAAACAAGCATTGATCTCTGCTCCGATCATGATAACCCCAAATTGGAATGAACCATTTGAAGTAATTGTGACGCCAGTGATCAGGCAATCGGTGCAGTCCTGGGTCAGAAGCGTGACAAGCTTTTCAGAGCGATATACTACGCAAGTAGAACATTAGATAGTGCCCAGTAAAACTACACCACCACTGAAAAAGAAATGTTGGCAGTCGTGTTTGCATTTGATAAATTTTGGTCTTATCTTATTGGGACGAAAGTAATCGTTTATACCGATCATGCTGCCATACGCTACCTTTTTGCAAAGAAATATACCAAACCTCGATTGATACGATAGGTTTTCTTATTACAAGAATTCGATCTTGAAATAAGGGACAAGAAGGGCATCGAGAATGTGGTAGCTGATCATTTATCTCGACTTGAATCTGATGAGCCCAGAGAGGGAACTATCCAATAGGTCCCTGATGAACAACTTTTTGAGGTATTTGCCAGATTCCATGGTTTGCTGACTATGCAAACTACTTAGCTTGTGGAGAATTACCACATGACATCACATACCAGCAAAAGAAGAAATTCATTCACGATGTAAATTTTTACATCTGGGATGAACCTTTACTTTTCAAAAGATGTCCAGATCAGGTAATTCATAGATGCGTTTCCGATGAGGAAACTCGCGAAATCCTTGACCAATGCCATGCCGCACCATATGGAGGGCACTTTGGAGCAACACGAACAGCAGCCAAAGTACTTCAATCTGGATTCTTTTGGCCCACATTATTCCGAGATAGCTACCAACTGGTCAAAACATGTGATCGTTGCTAACGACTGGGAAATATTTCCAGGCGTCATGAAATGTATTTGAACAATATTCAAGAGGTTGAGCTCTTTGATGTATGGGGAATTGACTTTATGGGGCCATTTCCTCCTTCATTTGGCCAAACATATATTCTTCTAGTAGTTGACTATGTTTCCAAATGGGTGGAAGCCATCGCCACAACTACCAATATCTTTACCAGGTTTGGCACCCCCAGAGCCATTTTGAGCGATGAAGGCACACATTTTTGTAATAGAATCTTCAACGTTCTCCTTGCTAAATATGGTGTGAAGCATAAAGTCGCATTGGGATATCACCCAAACAAATGGCCAGGCCGAAACTTCGAATCGGGAGATTAAATAAATCCTGGAGAAAACGGTAAACACAAACCGAAATGATTGGGCTCAAAAACTCGATGACGCCTTATGGGCATATCGAACGACTTTCAAAACACCTATTGGAATGTCACCATACCGACTAGTATTTGGAAAAGCATGTCACTTGCCAATTGAGCTGGAACATCGTGCCTTCTGGGCTGTGAAAAAGTTGAACTTCGATCCCAAAGTAGCAGGAGAGCACTGCCTTCTTCAACTAAATGAAATGATGGAATTCCATAATGATGCAAACGAAAATGCCAAGATTTACAAAGCTCGAACAAAACAATGGCATGATAAACAAATACTTCAGCGAGAATTTCAACCTGGCCAACAAGTACTGTTATTTAATTCGCGTCTAAAATTGTTTCCTGGAAAACTAAAATCGAGATGGTCCGGCCCGTTCACCGTAAAGGAAGTATTCCCCTATGGCGCAATTGAAGTACAGTGTAAGGATGGCTCGGTATTCAAAGTCAATGGTCAGCGTTTGAAGCACTATTACGGCACTGAGGCGCGCTCGAAATACCATCTTATCATCACTGATCCAAAATAAATAAGGGATTTCTATCTGGCTGAAGACAATAAAACAAGCGCTCATTGGGAGGCAGCCCATCATCAAAAAAAAAAATTAAATCCTTCAGGTGCCGTGGCGCCAAAATCCCATACAAAGAGCCGAGGATTAAGTGCCACGGTGCCTAACTGGGCATTTAAATTGGCGCCTCAACTCCTAATCCCAACAGCGCCTCCCTCACATTTAGCAGCAACCCTCACGCCTAACTCCAACAGCGGCCCCCTCCACTCACTCACGCATTTAACTTTCACAAACCACATGCAACCACCAACTTGTTAGCTCTTTAATTCATATTATCTTTTTTGTTGAATTGTTGCTTGTGTTTGTAATTGTGGGCATGTTGGCAGCATCAACTCCACCTATTCTCAGCCAACCTCAACCTTGCCCACCAACTGTTTGATAAATTGCCTCAAAGAAAGAAATCCTAAAGTTTCCAACTAGTGCCCCTTCCTCCAACTTGCCAAATCATTCCAAGTGCTTCAATGGCCCCAAAGAGACGATGGCCTACACCCGTGTTATCCTATGATCCGACTCATTTTTGGAATGACGAGGCTTACCTTAATTACACTGCTCTTCTGTCGAAGAACTTTATTCGCGAACGGGGTATACGAGTCTCTAATGCCCATGACCCCGACATTTCCGATATCATTCAAAGCAGAGGATGTCAATCATTCACTCAACCTCCGGGATGCTGTGATACCCATTGTTCGTGAATTTTACGCTAATCTTAAGGTGCGACATGAAAACATGACGGTGCTGGTTCGCGGCAAAATGGTCCCATTTGATCAACGCACCATCAATGCACTTTACAACCTACCTGACATTGAAGATGATGAATTCACAACTTACCTTGCCACCGCTCTTAACTATGACACAATCCTTGCCGCATTATGTGACGCAGTAGCTAGTTGGAATACTAGTCAAGGCCATCCTGTGCATTTCAACAAGAGCCACTTGGAAAAGTATGCTAAAGCTTGGTTCTACTTCGTGTCTGCCAAGCTCTTGCCGACCAGTCACACCTCTCAGGTCACCACGGACCATGCAGCGCAAACATATGCTATTATAGCTGGAAAATCCATCAATGTAGGTCGGATTATTCAGGATTCCATTCTTGATACGGTGAGGAACACTACCACACGTGGCCTCCCTCACCCTTCACTCATAACCGATCTGTGCAACAGAGTAGGAGTTATCTGGGAAAAGGGCGAAGAAATACTTCCTGCTCAAGCCCTAATTGATGCGGGTATCTTGGCCCGTTACCAAACAAGGGATAATGACACCAACCAATAGGTGGATCCAACTCAATTAGCTAGCTCCTCCCATGGTACTGACTCAACACAAAAACACCAAACCACTGCACCTACACTTCCTTCCAACTTGGAAATCTGGTTATCCCTACCAGAGACATAGACTCAACGAAACTATCAGGTAGAGCAAATATTCCGGGACCGTGTGGATAATTACATGGCTTATGCTGTTGATTTCAACAACACCTTAGTGGAGATGTTCGCACGCTGTGGATTGAACTCAGGAGCCAATGATGTCCAATTTCCGTCACCACCAGCATTTCCTCCTTATCCCGCTGACCCAGCTGAAGAGGATGCAGACTGAGGGCAAGCCTTCCAAGTACGTACTTTCATTTTTATTCCTTCCGCTCTTTTTTTTATGCACTGTGGACATTGCTTGTTTTTAAGTTTGGGGGTGTTAATTTAGTGTTATGTATTTAGTTATGTTGTGTTAGTTTCAACTTAATAATTAGTTTCTTTATGTGTGTGTCAGTTGTATGTTGTGTTAGTTTCAACTTAATAATTAGTTTCTTTATGTATGTGTCAGTTTTAAGTTTGAAAAAAAAAATGAAAAAGAAAAAGAGAGTCTGGGAGTATTGGTTGCTAGTTCAATTAGGAAACTAGATGCACTATATGAGAACATAGAAAACGATAAGCATGTGAACACCTTTTATCTAATGCCTCGAGTATCATATCTAATTCAGAATCATAAGCACTTAATATTGAGGTTCTGACAGTACGAACCTAAGACTATAGCAAGGTGACGAGCTGATGAAATTAGTTGAAGATGAATGACCGTTTGCATAGATATCCATCTCTGTTTGCAATCAATTAACTATATGAGATGCAAAAAAAAAAAAAAAAACCTATAACCGATAAGCGTGAAGCTACCCATGGGCGAGTATTAGGACCACCATGAGGAGATATGCTACCTTAAAAGGTAGGTTAAAAAAAAATTTGCATACCATATCAAACTCAAAAAAAGAAAATATGGAGTGATTTTCCAGATATCTAGGTTGGTTTGACCCTTTGGATACAAATTTCATCGACGACCTCACTCAGCTAGACTCTTTAGGCTTCGAGCTGTTATCAACCTTTAGCACACACGCACTTTCCGAGTCTGAATTAGATATTGTATTCGAGAAATGAGATCCAAGTTGAGTCATTTGTTTTGAAGGTTTCTTTATTCTCAATGTTAGGCATCCCCTGAGGACGCGCCAAGCACCAGATATCCCATGACTCTAGATAGCTTTGTGTACAATAATTGGGTTAAAGTTTATTGAGTATGTGAGATTTGTTTAAAATGTTTGTGGGTGTCGTTTATGTAAGCCCTCACGAGACTATAACTCGTCCACTAGGGCCGCCTGGGGTTCAAAAGCTTGTTGCATACGCTAAATGCAATCGTGATCCCTACGAAAGTGGTATACTTAATTTAGTAATTTTTATCTGTTTATTTTATCTTTTGCTCGGGACTAGCAAAATCATAAGTTTGGGGGTATTTGATGAGTGTGAAATTTACACACCAATTCGGTACTGTCAGCTTATCATTCTGTTGGATTCCGTATTATTTAATGTGCTTTTGGAGTTGTTTAGTGCTGTGATGACAGGAAACAAGAACAGGAAAATTCAGGTTATGTTCGGGAATAATTGGATGCAAGCACAAAAATGGTTAGAACTGAAATTGGGCATACAATAAGGCCTGGCGCTAGAAAGCCATACAATTCCAGCAAGTTAGGCGCCATGGCTCTGAGAGAAGCAACAGAAAGCCAAAGGCGCCGCGGTGCCTAACCTATTGTTCAATAAGGCGCCACGACGCCTTCAAGAAGAACCCTAAAAGAAGACTGGCACCGTGGCGCCAAGTTTCCACATTAAACTCCATAGCATATGGCGCCGCGGTGCCAGTTAGAAAGAAAAATGAAAAAAAAAAAAAGACTCACGTGAGGAGGGCGTGACTGAGGAAACTTGAAGATTATAAATAAGCCTCATTACACAACATAAGGAGGAGGAGAAAAAACCTAAAAGAAGACATCAATTATCAAAGAGGATATTTTGAGATCTGGAATAGAGGAAAGCGCCAACTTCAGAAATTACAAGGAATCTGTCCCGGGTTCCATTCTTCTATTTTCTTCTTAGATTATCTTTATTATTGGGATATATTCTTTAATATTATTGTTTTGTTTTGAAATAGCCATGGGCTAATACTCTTATTCTAGGGTTTGATGTATCCTACTGCCTAAAACTATGTATTAAATATAAATTGAATCTCATAATAATTCTCTGAAAGTTTATTTATATTATCTCTTTGCTTAATGCTTTATAATTGCTGATCACAATTGTGATGATTTTATACTTAGATCTGTCACTCGAGAGAGGAGATTTTAGTAGGAATTGAGAAATATAATTAAGAATTTTATAAGGTTCGAGAGAATTTATAACTCTTGAAAGCAGTTAAAAAGAATCACCGTTTTAATCAATTGTTAATTGTTGAAGTCTATAGAGATGTTGATTATTGACACTTGACAATACCTCCATTGGTGTTCGAGAGAAAGAGTGGAGAAATTTATGGTTTTGGCTTATAAACTTGGAATTTGATATGAGATAAATGGATGCATAATTACATTGTGGATGGCTAGGTGAAATCAAACTCTAGGATTCATTCTCCTTTCGTGTTATTTAGTTTCTCAATATTTTGCATTTAATTAGCATTGTGTTGGTTTTTATATCAAGTTCAAATCTGATTTTTCTTTGTCTAGATAGGGCTAAGGTTAATAATTATAGTACTTAGTGTAATTTAGATTTCAATCCATGTGGGTTCGACACTCTACTCATTCATACTAAAACTTGACACCGTGCACTTGCGGTACGATACAAAAATATCACAACAAGTTTTTGGCTAATACACTGCACAAAACACGAAAATACATATTTTTAGAGATCCAAGGAGGAGAGGATTGAAGAGTAACGAGAGGAGATTAAAGCGGTGACATCCGGAGAGGAAGAGATTCAATTCGGGTTTTATCTTCTTATTTCTTTCTTAAAACTTTAATGATTTCCATTAGATTCGTGGCTGGATTATTTATTGTTTTATCTTTTGTCATGAATTTACTCCTTAATTTTGGAGAACGATTGTAATCTATACTTGAACCTTGTATTTTGTTTATCAATTTCGTGATGAAGTTTTATTAATTATTTATATTCTTTTCAGTTTAATGCTTTGTGTTTGTTGACCACAAATATGATGATGAATGTTTAGAATCTATCACTCGAGAGAGGGGATTTTGAATAGATCTAGAGAATATAGCCTAGGATTTTATAGAATTCGAGAGAATCTGTAATCCTTTGAAGTCGTTAATATAGAATCACAAATCGTAATGAGTTGTTGACTATTGGATTTTTATAGAGATATCGAAGTCTATAGTTAATGATATTTTCACTCGGCACTCGAGAGAGGGAGTGTATATTTTAGGAGTCTTGACTTATAAATAATATAACTGAACAAAGATTAATTGGCATAACAAATACGTAGGCGACAACTAGGTGAAATCAGGATCCAGAATTTCTATCGTATTAGTTCCTCCTATTTAAGTATTTTTATATTTTATTTATTTATTATAAATCTTTATTATTTTATTATAAATCTTTATTATTTGTTTTCTAAATAAAGTTAGGATTATCAATTGTAGTACTTAGTGCGAGTTAACGCAATCCCTATGGGTTCGACACTCTTTCACTAATTTATACTAAAACTTGACACCGTACACTTGCGGTACGATATAAAAATATCACAACAACTATCTTCTAGATGGACTTGACAATACCTTGTACAATGAGTACCAAGGCATTGTTTCTGCGAAGATTCTATTGGAATCTCTCGACAATAAATTTAAAACCGAGTATGCTGGACAAAAGAAATTTATCGTTGGTAGGATTCTGGACTACAAGATGGTTGATTCAAGAACAGTCATGTCTCAATATGGTGAACTACAATTGATCATTTATGAAAAATCTGTGAGACGTTTCAAGTTGCCACTATCATTGAAAAGTTGCCTCCATCATGGAAGCACTTCAGGAGCTATCTGAAACACAAAAGGAAACAAATGAGCCTTGAAGACCTTTGAGTTCGATTGAGGATCGAGGAGGACAATAGGAAGTCCGAAAAGGCCAGCTACAAGATTATGGAGTCTAAGGCCAACATCGTCGATGATGTAAAGGGTAGCAACATGAGAAAGAACAGTGGAGCTGATTCTCCCCAAGCAAACAATAAGTTCAAGATCAAGTGCTACAACTGTGGAAAAAACAGTCATATGATAAAGGACTGCAGAAACAAAAAGTCTCAGGGGCCAGAAAAAGGAAAATGTGGAGCAGTTAACTGATGATATTTCAGTAACTGAACCTCTCAGCGGTGGTAACTGAAACCAACTTGAATTCACATAGAGCGTTTCATGTTAAAATCTAGGACAATGGGGGATTTTACCTACTGCACTGAGGTCCGAAAAGAATAATTTGACGGTGTGATTTCCAACGATTTCAGAAAAAACAAAATTAGAGTAATTGTTGTATAATTTTTGTTAAAAAATCTCAAATTACAAGTACAGAATATTGAAAGTTGGTTAAAATGTGAACATTTGGCGAAAATCTTAGTCATATTGTTCAAAAATGCGTTAATTTTTATTTTATCCCCAAAATCATTTTTCCCCTCACCGGTTGAAATACGTTAATTTCCCCTTATTTTTGGTAAAATCGACCGGTTGAATAATTCCGAAATATCAATAGAATCGGCCTACGTCATAAGTAATTTTATTTAATTATAAATTATAAATATATAAATTTTTAAATTTTGATTTTAAAAATAAAAAATTGAACAGGGTCGGTCCAATTTTGATTGGGATTTAATGATTTTTATCGATTTTGACAGGCTTACAGTTTTTTATTTTTATCGATTTTGACAGGCTCACGTCTGGTTCACGGTTTGATCGATTGGTCCGGTCCGATTTTGAAATATGAGACTTTACTAATAGCCCTCGACAAGTTTCTCCAGAATTAAATTTTTTGTTAAAAAAATTAATTTCATATTAAAAATAAGCCAATACATGTTCGTAGCTCGTTCCATTACAAAGCCTTAGCACATTTTTACTATACATAAGTAGATTTAAATAAATCACAAAAGAATCACAAAAATTAAATGAATAAATGAACACAAAATAAATAATAATAAATAAGAAATTTGTAATACTTATTAAATAAATTAAAAGGAATATATATATAAAGAGTAAAAAAAATATAAATAAAAAATAAAAAAATGATTTTATAAAATAAATATATTTAAAAAATATAAATAAAAAATAAAAAATGATTTTATAAAATAAATATATTTCATTAAAAATTAATTAATTAATTAATTAAATACTTATATATAATGGACTTTGGGAAAAGTTGGTCATTTTTAAGGGGACACCTATTAAAATTAAATAGCAAGCAGTAGTTGACTTTTGTATGTATCCAAATTTGACAAATTAAGGTTGGCACGAAAATTTGACAGATAAATTTTTGTATTAAATATTAGAGTGAAAGAAAAGTTTGAGGGGATGTACTTTTGTTTGAGAGTTTCTAGATTGATTTGAGAGAATTTGTGTATTAGGATTTTGGGTTATGAGATAAATCTTTCGTTAGGGTAGGTCTCGACGGTGAGCTCCAAAGAATGCTCCAACCCTTCAACAAGGGTATCATGATTAGCCTCCTCGATGCGGTCAATGAAATTGGCCAACATATGATCTAGCTCGCCCTTGGTTCTCCTCAAATAGACCTTGGCTTTTATCAGCTCAGTCTTGATCTTTTAATGGTCTGCCTCGGGCCCTTGACCATAGCTTTCTTTGCCTACAATAGCCTCACATCTGAATTCTGAGGGGTAGCCTCAACCCGAGCTTCATCCCTCTCATTTCCTGTGACTCGAATAGCCCGGCGGAAAGTCTCATTCTCAACCTCGGCCTCTTCGAGCTTCTTGTTGATCTTCTCCTCCCTCTTAGTCAATTCTTCATGCAGGCGTTGGGCCTGACCTCCTCAGCAATGGTGTTGGACAACACGTCTATGTTTATTCCAGCAACATATGCAAAAAAACAAGTCATTTCATGAAGTAAGATAGGATGTACGAGGTTTAAGGGTTATTACCTTGTGTTTGAGGCGACCTATTTCTTTGATGACCTCATCGCAGGATATTTTTTTCATAGGCGCAGATTTGTTGGAACGTTACTTTCTGTTCCATGAAGTTGAAGGTCGGGATGAGGTGCCTCATGTTCTCCCTCATGTGTTCGGGGAGGTCCTTGGTCCCTAGGACGACGGTTATTGATTTTTGTGGAGAAGGAACTATATGGGTTTTGCTTCATGATTTCTTGGCCGGAGGTGGATGAGGGCTTCCTCCGAAATGTGCTCGACAACCTCACTACTAATGGTGAGACTTTCTCTTCAATTACTTTGGGGCTGGTAGTGGTGTGCTGGTGGTTCGGATCAATCGAGTAAGAGTCTATTTTGGTGTTTTCTGTCACTGTTCAGGAGGAACTGACGAAGTGAGTCGAGGGGAGGTTTCACTTGGCCCACCCGAGATTAGGGGTGTTCACGGTGCGATTTGATTCGATTTTCACCTTTTACATTTCACAGTGCACGTGTTAGAAGTTTCGGAAATTAGAAATCAAAATCGCAAATTTGATAAGGAAAATCATGACGGTTTGAGTTGGCAATTTGGGTTGTTTGGGTCGGCGGTTTGATTTTTCCAGTAACAGATGGCTAGTTGAAACATCACAGTACCGGTCTCTCATGGAGAAAAATCAGTAAAGTTTGGTGGGTGGCAGAGCAAAATGTTGTTCTACCTTACAACTCTACAGTTGGCTAAATACCTCAAAGATCCTTAGGATCTTGTGGAGGATGAATCAGAAATAGGCAAGCAACTACTGGAAGAGACATGGTCGTCTGGCGACTTCTTGTGCAAGAACTATCTTTTGGGTGGACTTGACAATACTCTTTACAATGTGTACCAAGACATTATTTCTGCGAAGATTCTATAGGAATCTCTGGATAAGAAATATAAAACCGAGTATGCTGGACAAAAGAAATTTATCGTGGGTATGGTTCTGGGCTACAAGATGGTAGATTCAAGAACAGTAATGTCTCAGTATGGTGAACTACAATTGATCATTTATGAAAACTCTGCGAGACATTTCAAGAATTATTCTTGGTCTGAGTAAATAGAATATGTGTTAGAAGGTTCGTTGCCACTTACTATAGCAGACGATGCAACGTAAAAGAAACATGAGACTCTCCAAACGTTGAGAGATGATAATAGGAGGGTCAAATCATATATTCTCAGTTCATTGGCACCAAAACTTAAGAGGTAATATTTTGAATTACCTGATGCATATACTATGATGATGCGGCTGTGAGAATCCTTTTTGAACCAAGAACCGATCTCAGTTCATAAAATTACAATGGAATTATTCCATGCAAAACTGGAAGAGGGATAGGCTATGAACCCTCATGTACTTCATCTGATTGATTTGATCGAACAGTTGAGTCCCTATAATTTCCCTCTAAATGACACTTTAGGACGAAATCTCATACTTGGATCTCTCCCAGCGTCATATCGCCAATTTGTAATGTATTTCAATATGAATGGTATTAGCTGTTCTTACAATAGAAACATAACTCGCCCTCTTAAACCTACTGCTCTTTATGGTTCCTTCCAATCTAAACAGAATGGGAAGAAGAAGAAATATAAGAGGAAAAATGGTACAAATCTATTAGGGTTGGTGCTCGAAATCCCAATCCAGATCATATTTATGTCTGATTCATGAATACTAGTAATTCCATTTTCCATAATATTTCTTATTTAATGGAAGCACCTCTTGTCTCTTGTACACATATTCGATCTAATTACGATTAGATTGAAACTAAATATGGTTTAGTGATATGTATATATTAGACAAAGACCCTAGGATTTACAATATAGTGCGCAATTACAATGTAGACTCATTGACATTTGGAAGCGCACTATAAGATGTATATCCTCAAATAATGTTCCTGGTCAAGTTTTACTAACACGGGTCGGTTAGTAAAATCTGCTGAGACCAGTACATGTCGTATATCGTGACTTGGTCCGATGGTTTATCCTTATGAACCATGAGTCTCGAGAGACTCGTATAGACATGTAGGTGTTTATTTGATAAATATTGAATGACTCACTGAAGATTTCCTAATAGATGACACACCAACGTCAATAGGAATCTTCTCGAGTTGAGCGAGCATAGTGGTCCTTTTAATTGAGATACCACTGTAGATATGTGAGTTATCCTCTACACCTTGATGGCAGTCATGTCACCAATTTATTCATGATCAGACCTCCACCTGATCGTTGGGTGTGAACTGATGCTCATGATATCCTGTGCGTATCAAGAGAGGATCTGTTAGTTCTGTGTATAGGCCATAGGAATCATGCACATGTTTACGATCTAGTAAATCCATGGTCGTGGTATAACTTCGGAAATAATTTCGAGTGTTATTTGGAGATCGTAAATTGAAAGTCGACTATATTATACCGAAAGGATTTAATGTTTTTATTTATATCTCAGGTATAATATAGATAGCCTGTGATTGAGGGATTATACGTATGTAATGACTTAAACTTGCATAGTTTAGCGAGATTATCTGTGGTCGTCATAATTTATGAGTAGGTGAATTATGGACACGAAATTGGATTTCGTGATGAATAAACCTAAACTTAGAAAGTCCCAAAATATGAAGGATACTCATTGAGCACGTGGGCAACGTGTTATGAATAACACAGATTATTCATAATACTTCATCGAATTTAATGAGTTAATTCAAATCGTTTAAATGGTTAAACGAAAACACATGCATAAAAGCATTTTTTGTCAATCATAATTATTGTGTATTTGATACATAATTTGATTAGATACACATTAATCAATTTTCAAATGAAATTTTGACACATGCCATTAATATATGTATTTGTTATTTACTGTAAATAAAAATACATATATTATAATAATTATAATAATTAATTATTTAGATATTTAAATGTTAAATATTTGAATAATTAAATAATATCCATATTACATAAATGTTATGCAATATGTTTAACTATTATTGATACATGTGGCATGATTTTATTAAGCTTAAGTGTGCAAATTTGATTTGTCCAAGTTAAAGCTTATCTTATCTTTATTTTAATTTAATGAAATTAAAACACAAAATTGTCCAAATTACCATTGTAGAGTCGGCAATAGGGATTTTTTTAAAGCAAAATAATTTTCATTTCCTTCTAACCATCCTCCATGGCTGAAACTTGTTCCCAAAACACTCTTAAGTTTGGTTTGGTAATTCAACAAAGAAAATCAAGAAAAAAAAAAGACTTTAGGAAATTAGAGAATTAGAGGTAATACTCAATATCCCTAAGCTTGAAAGCATGTTTCTTGTTCTTTTTCTTCTAGATAGACTCAAGGGTTTCTTCCTTTCTTGTGAATTTGGGTGTTTTGGATTTGGAGGATGGAATTGGATGCATATAGCATGTGTGAAGTAGAATTGAAGATATTATTGTAATATTTGTTCAATTTTATCATTTGATGATATGTTGCCATTCTAGAGTTTTATAACCACTCTAGTAATGCCTATAATTGTTCTTGGGTGGTTATGTGTGGTGACTTTGATTGGTGTTTTGATTAATTAGATTAATCTTGAAAAATTGGATTTTAAGCATGAAAATTGATATTTTTGCATTGTGGATTAGATATGGAATAATAGTGAATATTTTGATGAAATTGATGTAATATAAATGTATTGGATGTGATTTGGTGTTGGAACAATTATCGTAATTTGTTTCAGAGTTGAAATAAGTGAAAACGGTGAAAAACGGCTTTACCGGATGACTTTTGAGCCAACCGGGTGACGGCTGCCCAAACAGTGAATTTTTCACCGTTTGGGCAGCCCATGAAATGTCCTAGCACTATTAGGCTGAACTACGCAACCCTCATGTGCATTGGGTAGTCGGTTCGGTCAAAAACGTGTTTTAAGCCATTTTACGGAAAAATATTTTCGTAAAAATTTCGTGGCATTTCTTAGTTGTTTATGTCATTATTTGACATCGGATAAACATGTTTAGGTGAAATATGAATAAATTATTCATAGTGGATATTGAATAATTTTAAAAAGTTTTAAAATTATGATTTCGCCTGAAACATGCTTCCGCCGCACCATTCGCCCAAAACCCCAACAAAATCTTCCACCACAAAGAAAGATAGCTAAACCAAAGAGAGCTGCCGAAGATAAATGCCACCACTACAGCAAGATCGGCCATTGGAAGAGGAACTGTCCTGATTACCTAGCCCGGATCAGAAAGGAAAGAGCATCTACTTCAGGTACTTTTATTTTTCCCATTATTGATATCTCATTATCTTGTAAAGCTATATCATCCAGTTGGATTTTGGATTTTGCTTGTTGAATTCACATTTTCAATTCATTGCAGGTGCTGAAGGAAAGTAGACGACTAAAATCTGGGGAGATAAAGTTGTGTTCCAGAGTGGTGACTCTCTGGATGAATTTGTTGTGGGCTTATGCGAGATTCCCCTACCCGATAGGAGACTTTTGTTGCATGACTACTTTTTTATACAGGGATGTGTTGCGAACATTGTGTCACTTTTTGTATTAGATACTGAAGGATATAATGTAAATATTAAGAATCGTTCTCTATATTTATATGATAGATATAATGTTCAGATCCTAGTTTATCTAAACGAGCATGGTCATTACATTTTGCATACCTCACAATATATCTTTAATGTTGGAATTAATAAATATAAAGTATCTTATATAAATAATATTGAACTGTGGCATATGAGGTTAAGTCATATAGGCGTGAAACGCCTAACCCAGTTGGTTAGGAATAGTTTGATACAAGATCTTACCATTGAACCTTATCCAACTTGTGAATCTTGTATTCGGGGTAAAATGACCAAAGCCCCATTTTTGGGGTGTAGGACACCAAGCCACTGACTTATTGGAACTAATATATTCTGATGTATGCGGTCCCATGAGTCACACTGCTCACAGTGGTTTTTCATACATTGTCACGATACAGTTATATTTATTTGATGAAACAGAAATCGAAAACCTTTGAAAAGTTCAAAGAATTCTGAAACGAAGTGGAAAACCAGACTAGTAAATATATTAAATGTGTACGATCTGATCGAAGCGGTGAATATATGAGTGGTAAATTCACTAATTATTTAAAAGAGGATGGGATTCTCGCATAATATACTCCTCCAGGTATTCCATAGCACAATAGAGTGTCCGAAATGAGAAATCGGACTTTATTGGATATGGTTCGATCGATGTTGAGATTTACATATTTGCCTATTACTTATAGGGTTATGCTCTTTTAACTGTTGCTCATCTTTTGAATAAGATTTCTTCAAAGGTTCTTCCTACGACTCCGTAAATATGGACCGATAGGAAACCGAATCTTAATTATGTTAAGATTTGGGGCTATCCTACCTATGTCAGTTGATGAGTGGTATTTATATCACTATTTCCCACTCATTTAACCTAATATTTTGTATAGTTTCTCGATTTTTATGAATGTTTTGATGTATGTTATGTTATTTTGTAGATAAATAAAGTTTGGAAGGCATTGGAGACAATTTGGGGGCAAAATGGACAAAATTAGATAAAAGGGCAAAATGGTCATTTCGGCGTCGCGACGCTAAAGCCTTGCGCGTCGCGATGCCCAGGATGCGCCTAATATGCTATCTTGCGCCGTTTGACACGTGTCAAAATCTTATTGGTCGAATTTGCTAACGTGCGCCGTGACACCTGTCACCATCACAGCGGTTTTGCTAATATGCGCCGGCCGCCACGTGTCAACATCTGATTGGACCAAACCGAGCGCGTGCCACATGTCAAGCCACCATTGGACCGAACTACCGACGAATCAGAGGCTGCCACATGTCGAGCACTCATTGGACCGAAATCCCCACCAACTACAGCGCGACACGTGTCGCCCAATAATGCTACCGATGCCGCGTGGTCAACCCACGTGGACCGAATTCACTATAGCTGGCGTCACGATGCCAAGCCCTTCAGCGTCGCGACGCCAGACGTTTTAAATTCTATAAATTGAGCTCAAATTTCTGATTTTCAATGTACAATTTTCCCTTAAACTCTCCAATGTATAAAGGGAGTATTTCCATTTAATTTCAGTTTTATAAATTATTTTTTTATTTCAATTTGTAATTATTATTTTCTGTAATAGTAATAGTAATTTATCTTATTTTTACTATTTCAATGTTACTATTCAACCATGATGATGTAACTTCCCCTTGCTAGGGTGAAAGATAATTCTTTTACTATTGCTATTTAGATTAATCTCCCTTAAATATAATATATTCACCACTTAAAATTTGACTTAATAAGGATACTGCCACACTGGTCGGTTGGCAATTAATGTTAAATTGATTCAAACTTGATTAATCAAAAGATACCGCCTATATGGCAGGTTGGCAATTAAATTTTCTTACCGCCTATATGGCAGGTTCATGGACAAATTATACCGCCTTTATGGCTGGTCGGACTTAAATTGACTTAATCAGGTTACCGCCTATATGGCTGGTTGGTTTTATCATCACGAGTTAGTATATTATATTAAGGGAGATATCTAAATAAGTATATATTAGAAGTTAATTCCTTTTACCTTAGCATTTTATTTTATTACAATTTACTTTTCTGTATTTACTTTACCGCACTTACTTTCAACATTTTTACTTTATGTCTTTTATTTCATTAGCCCTAGCTATGTGTCGTAACTAAGTTAGTTATCTAGGGTTGTGATGAATTTCAATATCACCGGTTTATAAGGGGTAGATTATAGTTTGGGTAATATAAAGATTTATTTATTGAGTCTTAATCTTAATACTTTTTATTAACTGGCCATTAATAAAATTGATTAGATAAACTTAAAATGAACTAGACATAGGGATTTTAAGTTTAAGACCTTAGAGTCAATAGCCCACGATCTTCCTTGAGGATAGATAACCCTTTAATAGATTTCCTTACAGGATAGGAATATACCTGTCGGGCGGGGGTAGCCATAATTAGAATTTAATCTTAATGAATCTAGGTAATTTGATTGACATAGACATATGGTTCAATTGGATTATACTAGGTATTTGTAATTGACCATCGGAAGAGGCTTTTACATGATTTAGTGTTCCAGGTTAATAAATCAATATATTATCCAACTATATGATAACCACTTCATCTTTTAAATAATATTGGAATAAATCACAACCTTGGATAGTTTTATAAATTTGGATTTTACTCAACCTATTTTTATGAAATTTTATTTACTTGTTTTTAAATTTAGAATCATCGCCATTTCAAATCAATCAATCAAACAACCTGTTAGATACTAGTAATCATTTGGCCCCATAAATTGATAACAAAAGGTTTTAAGTCCTCGTGGGATCGATACTTTTTATACTACTTGAACGATACGTGCGCTTGCGTTATACGCATGTGTAAGCACCGGTCAAGTTTTTGGCGCCGTTGCCGGGGACTTATTTATCTTTTACTATTAGTTTACGGGTTAGATTTGTTACTTGTATCTAATTTTTCTTTTTACTTATTATTTTCATTTTCTTGTGTTTCAGGTTCTCAGACACTTAATGAGACGAGCCAGAAGCTTTGAAATCCGACCACTTGACCCAGAGATTGAAAGAACTATCAGACAGTTGAGAAGGGAAAGGCGAGAAGGCCAAGAAGCAATCATTAACATGGAACCTGAACCTTTGGAGGTTGCACGAACAATTCCCATTCGAGACAGAACCATTCCGGTGGTAGATGGCCTCATTTCCTGTATTGTACTTCCTCCCTTACCAGAAAATGCGGGTGATATCAAAACTTGCATTCAGATGATTCAGCAGTCAGTTCAGTTTGGGGGGAATGCAACTGAAGATCCTAATGCCCACATCAGCAACTTCCTGGAAGTTTGTGGCACTTTCAATTACAACCGAGGAGCTGAAGAAGCTATGAGACTGCGAGTTTTCCCATATTCCTTGAAAGACAGAGCAAAAGCTTGGCTACATTCACTACTAGCTGGATCCATCACAACTTGGAACACTCTAACCACCAAATTCCTTGCAAAATACTTTCCACCGGCCAGAACAGCAAAATGAGGAATGACATCACATCTTTTGTACAACAAGATTCAGAATCCTGTACGAAGCTTGGAAAAGATACAAAGATCTGCTCCGGAAATGTCCTCACCATGAGATTCCAAAATGGCTTCAAGTCCAAACATTCTATAATGGACTTTCTGGACTGATGAGAACCACAGTTGATGCTGCTGCTGGAGGAGCTTTGATGGCAAAAGGAGAAGATCAAGCCTGGGCCATAATTGAAGAAATGGCCAACAATAATTCCTTATGGCCAACAGAAATGAGCTTGATTCAAAGAATTGCAAGAATTTATGAAGTTGGAGCTAATACAGCAGTCAGTGCCAAGCAGGATCAGATATGCAAATTTATGGAGACTCTCAACACTCAAAGCAATAGTGGATCCATAAGTTCATCATATGGAGGAGCATCAGAACTAACTCAACTTGAAGAAACGGTGAATTATGTCAACAATTTCAACAGACAGGGAAACAATCCATATTCCAACACCTATAACCCAGGGTGGAGGAATCATCCCAATTTTTCATGGAGCAACAATTCAGGGCAAAAGAACAATTCACCAACAGGATTACAGCAACAGAACTATCCACCACATGTATTCCAGCAACAAAACAAAGCCCAGGAGCATGCAAATGAATCACGAATAGCAGAAGTGCTGGCTCAGTTAAAAAGGTACGATGCAATGATTCAGAACCAATCAACTTCTATCAAAGCACTGGAAAATCATATTGGACAACTGGCCAATGCTCAGAGTTACAGACCGCCAGGAAATCTTCCCAGTAACACAGAACCGAATCCAAGGAACCGAGGGAAGGAGCAATGTCAAGCCATCACCTTGAAAAGCGGTACTGAAATCAACTAAGATGTTGGAATCAATGCATCCAAAGAAGAAGTTCCAAAAGAAGCAGAACAACAGATGGAGGAAAAAGAAGCAAAGGAAAAAGAACAGATCACTCCACCTCCACCTTATCCTCAGCGTCTTCAGAAAAACAAACTGGATAAGCAGTTTGCTCGATTCCTGGAGGTGTTCAAAAAGCTGCACATCAACATTCCATTCGCAGAAGCTTTGGAGGAAATGCCCAGCTATGTAAAATTCATGAAAGACATTCTTTCACGGAAACGGAGATTGGGAGACTACGAGACAGTAGCATTGACGGAAGAATACACTGCCATCATTCAGAGGAAACTTCCCCCGAAGTTGAAAGATCCTGGCAGTTTCACAGTCCGGTGCACCATTGGAGAACATTATATCGGTAAGGCTTTATGTGATTTAGGTGCTAGTGTTAACTTGATGCCTTTTTCTATTTACAGGAAACTGCAAATTGGAGAAGTAATGCCTACCTCAGTCTCTTTGCAACTTGCCGATCGGACACTCGCATTTCCGAGAGGAGTGGTTGAAGATGTGTTAGTGAAAGTTGACAAACTCATTCTCCCAGCTGATTTCATTATCCTTGACATGGAAGAAGACAAAGATGTTCCTATCATTCTTGGGAGACCATTCTTGGCTACAGGGAGAACTGTGATTGATGTACAAAAAGGAGAACTGACCATGAAAGTTCAGGACCAATAAGTTACCTTTAATGTTTTCAAAGCCATGAAATTCCCAAGCGATGAAAAGGAGGAAGAATGTTTCAGAATTGATGTTGTTGATAGTATCATCCAGGATACTGATACAATTCCCACGGACAAACTTAAAGCTTGCATCACCAATATGACTGACAGTGAGCTTGATGCTGAAATTCTGGAATGTATCAACTCTCTTGACAAGCCGTTTTATTTCAAGTCAAAACCACCAGTGGAAGTCTGGAACTCTCGAAAAATGAGCGAATCAAGCCCTCAATTGAAGAACCACCGCAGTTGGAGTTGAAGTTACTCCCGAGCCACCTCAGGTATGCATTTCTTGGAAACTCTTCTGAATTACTGTTATTAATTTCTTCGTCGCTAACATTGGAACAGGAAGAAAAATTGCTGAGAGTAGTTGCGAGAGCACAAGAAAGCCATTGGTTGGACTATAGCAGACATTCGAGGCATTAGTCCATCATTTTGCATGCACAAAATCCTGATGAATGATGAGTACAAACCCACAGTGGAGCATCAATAGAGACTCAATCCAATCATGAAAGAAGTCGTGAAGAAAGAAATCATCAAAGGTTGGATGCTGGCATATTTATCCCATTTCAGACAGCAGTTGGGTGAGTCCTATGCAGTATGTGCCGAAGAAAAGAGGAATTACTGTAGTCATTAATGAAAAAAATGAGTTGATTCCAACAATAACGGTGACTGGATAGAGAGTATGCATGGACTACCGGAAGCTGAACAAAGCCACGAGAAAAGACCATTTTCTGCTACCATTCATTGATCAGATGCTGGACAGACTGGCGGGACATGAATTTTATTGCTTTCTTGAGGATATTCAGGTTACAATCAGATTGCCATTGCCCCAGAAGATCAGGAGAAAACCACATTTACATGTCCCTATGGTACTTTTGCTTTCCGAGGATGCCATTTGGACTATGTAATGCCTCTGCCACATTTCAGCGTTGCATGATGGCCATCTTCTCAAATATGTTAGAGCAGAGTATGGAGGTTTTCATGGATGACTTTTCTGTGTTCGGAGATTCATTTGACCATTGCTTGCAAAATCTTGAACATGTATTACAAAGGTGTGAAGACACGAATCTGGTACACAACTGGGAGAAATGCCACTTTATGGTACAGGAAGGCATTGTTCTTGGACACCGGATCTCACAAAAGGGAATTGAGGTAGACAAAGCAAAGATCGAGACAATTGAAAAACTACCTCCACCAACATCTGTCAAAGGCATTCGAAGTTTTCTCGGACATGCAGGTTTTTACAGGAGATTTATCAAAGACTTTTCCAAAATTGCAAAACCTCTTTGCAATCTTCTGGAAAAGGATGTGTCTTTCAATTTCACCAAAGAATGCCAGGATGCCTTTGAGATCTTGAAACAGAAGCTGGTTTCTGCCCCCATCATTGTAGCACCAGATTGGACCATTCCATTTGAAGTGATGTGTGATGCTAGTGATTTTGCTGTAAGTGCAGTTTTGGGACAACGCAAAGCAAAGATTTTCCACACCATTTACTACTCCAGCAGAACTCTTAATGAATCTCAACTCAACTACACAACCACTGAAAAAGAGTTGCTTGCAGTTGTGTTCGATTTTGACAAATTTCGCTCTTATCTGTTGGGTCCCAAAGTGGTGGTCTACACAGATCATTCAACAATCAAATATCTGATCGCGAAGAAAGATACCAAACCCAAATTGATCTGTTGGATACTTCTTCTGCAAGAATTTGACGTGGAGATTCGAGACAGGAAAGGAACTGAGAACCATGTGGCAGATCACTTATCGAGGATCGAGAATGGAGAAACAGTTGGCAAATAACTGTCAATCAAAGAAACTTTTCCAGATGAACAGCTGTTTGCCATGAAACAACAAGATACCCCTTGGTATGCTGACTATGTCAACTACATTGTGTCAGGAAAATGGCCGTTGGAATGGACAACTCAGCAACGTAAGAAATTCTTCAAAGAAGTCAAGCACTATATCTGGGACGAGCCGTACCCGTTCAAACGGTGTGCTGATCAATTATTGAGAGGGTGTGTTCCACAGGAAGAGGTCAGCAGTGTTTTACAGCACTGTCATTCATCACCATATGGCGGACACTTCAGCGAAAACAAAACTGCAGCAAAAGTTCTTCAATCAAGTTTGTTCTGGCCCACTCTTTTTAAAGATTCTTATCGTTTTGCTTTTCAATGTGACAGGTGCCAGAGAATGGGGAATATTTCGAGGAGAAATGAAGGACCGTTGCAAAATATTCTGGAAGTGGAGATATTCGATGTGTGGGGTATTGATTTCATGGGACCATTTGTTCCATCATTCGGAAACTTGTACATCTTGGTTGCTCTAGACTACGTCTCCAAATGGGTCGAAGCAATTGCACTGCCATCCAATGATTCAAAAGTAGTGATCAAATTCCTGAAAAAGAATATTTTCACTCTGTTCGGTACACCTCGTGCAATCATCAGCGATGGTGGCTCTCATTTCTGCAACAGATACTTTGATGCACTTCTATCCAAATACGGAGTTACTCACAAGGTTGCCACAGCCTACCATCCACAGTCAAATGGACAGCTTGAAGTTTCAAACAGAGAAATCAAAAGAATCTTGGAAAGAACAGTTGGATCAACAAGGAGGGACTGGTCTAAAAAACTGGACGATGTATTATGGGCCTACCGTACAGCTTACAAGACACACATTGGTATGTCCCCATATCGATTGGTGTTTGGGAAAGCATGCCATCTGCCAGTTGAGCTTGAACACAAGGCGTACTAGGCACTGAAGAATTTGAATTTTGATCCACAAGCTGCAGGAGAGAAAAGACTTCACCAACTCAATGAATTAGAGGAATTTCGCTTGCAGGCTTATGAGAATGCCAGACTGTACAAAGAAAAGACCAAGAGATGGCATGACCGAAAAATAGTGCACAGACAGTTGGAACCAAGGCAGCAGGTGTTATTGTATAAATCAAGGCTGAAGCAGTTCCCTGGAAAGTTAAAATCAAGGTGGTCAGGTCCATTTGTGATCACTCAGGTTTTACCACATGGAGCCGTTGAGTTACTGGATCCCAATACCAACAACACATTCAAGGTTAACAGTCAGCGTGTTAAGCATTATTGGGGAGAACCGTTGGAGCGACAAAAAGAAAGTGTCACACTTTCAGATCCATCATAATGTTCAAGTAGCAATGTTTAGCTGACGATATTAAACTTAGCGCTCACAGGGAGGCAACCCATGCAATCTGTGTATATATTGTGATTTAGTGTGATTTAATTTTGTGTGTTAGTTTTTGCAAATGGAAGAAGCTCTCGCAAATATTCACAAGCAATTTCCTTCTCTCCCTCAAAAATCTCTGATGAAAGTTTACAAAGCTCGCTTGGAACGGATAAGACTATTGATGATCAAAGTTATTCCTACTGATATTTGTTGGGTAACCGAAGCACGAGTTCGATTAGCAGGTGAGTATTCTGATTCTTGTATTTTGTGTTTACCTGGATTTGGAAGAAGCACTTATGCAAAGAAACGCAGAGCAAAGAAAATGGGTGTTTGTTACAAATGTGGACGTTGGAATTGCAACACTCGTTGTCATTCTTTAGGAATGGTGTTGATAATCGCGAAGATAAAATTAAATTCATTAGGGATAGCTTGAGTAAGGAGTCTGTAGATGATATATCTTCAACTCTTGAGACGCATCCTAGTGGAGATGTTCATATAGCCATTCGCAAATTACATACACAATTTCAAAAAGAAAGACAACAGTTAAGTCTCGGGAATCTGACTTAAAAAGACCTTGTTTGCCAATTTATAAGAAAATTGGATGGGAAGCTTGTCCATGATGCATAGACGTTAATCAAGCTGTAATTATTGTAAATATTATATCTCTTTGTCTTTTCCTAATCATTGTAATGTGTTTTGTTGTCTTCTTTTATTTTCTCCGACAAGATCTAGACCTTTTTTTTACTATCACGATTTATTTTACTATTGAACTAATAATTATCATTTGGCAGGTACTAGTGCTATTTTTACTCACCCTTTTCTGGGCCTATAAATTCAGCTCTACAATTTTCTCTTCGAAACATCCAGATATACATAAGAGAGAGAAAATGGAAGAAACATCACAGCAGCGAGTGAAGCGAATTTGTGTGTTCTGCGGATCAAATTCTGGTAATAAACCAGAATTTATTAAAGCTGCAAAGGAATTGGGGAGAGTCATAGCTGAACGAAATATGCATCTAGTATATGGCGGAGGCAATCTTGGATTAATGGGAAGCATTTCAAAAGCTGTTCAGGACGGTGGCGGTCATGTTTTGGGAATCATCCCAAAACCTTTGGCGGACGAGCACTTAATCGGACAAACAAATGGAGATGAACGCATTGTATCTAATATGTCAGAACATCTCCTTGAAATGGTCAATACTTCTGATGCATTTATTGCTTTACCAGGTGGGCTCGGAACATTTGAAGAAATAGTCACAGTGGCATCATGGGGACACTTGAATATCCATCAGAAGCCCATTGGATTACTCAACATTGAGCATTTCTTCGATTTTCTGTTTGTATTTCTTGCGGAAGCCAAGAGACATGAGTTCGTCACAAAATCAGTAGAAGATATTTTCCTGACTACAACCAAAGCCGAGGAATTAATTGATCTAATCATAGTCTTTGAACCAAAAATTGACCCCATTCTTTCCAAGTTGGACTGGTCAGACAGCGATCGTGGTAAGAAGCGTAAATTGGATATAGATCTTAATCAGTAAATTTTTGATTTCTGCAAACCAGGTATTATCTTCTAAACTCTTCTTCTACTGTTTAAGACATTGGGGACAATGTCTCATTTAGGTTTGGGGGAGGGAATTAGTTGATCTGTATCTAGTTTTTAGTTTGTGTTTTGTTTTTATTTTTAGTTCCAAAATTTTTCGAAAAATACAAAAAAATTGAAAAATTTTCAAAAATTACAAAAATACTTTTCGTTTTTGTGTTTTTATTTTGACTAAAAAAGGTAAAATTGGTGAGAGATAGCTGAGTAAGGAGTTTCTACTCCTGAGACATATTTCAAACCTATTTCGAAACAAGTTAATTTTTTTTTACTTCCTTTTGAATTATTTAATTTGTAAATTCTCCATAAAATTGACTAAAATGGATCTTCATATGCTTAGTTGGCAGGTATTATCAACATGCATAATAACATACGGACATGAGCTGTAATTGAAAAGATTGTAATATTCAGTGCTATAGTTTAATTGGAGGAAGCATCTCGAAAAGTGATGGAGTAAAAAAAAAAACGTTTGAGATCCGGGTTATTAAGTCTGTAAGGGTGTTTTAACACCTAGTGCCCTAAAGCCAACTGGTTTGGGAGTCACTGACCCAAAGCTCGCTACATGGATCAAGTATGTTGCAAAAATATATATATTTCTGAAGTCTGGGTAACTAAGTCTGTATGGGTGTTTTAACACCTGGTGCCCTAAAGCCAACTGGTTTGGGAGCCACCGACCCAAAGCTCGCTACATAGACGGAAGGTATTGTATATAAATAAAAAGTCAAAATTCAAAAATCAAAGAAAAAAATCAGAAAAATTATTCATCACTGCAAAAAGGTGTGAAATCTGATAGAACTTTAGGACAAAAATATTACCCTCTTATCAACTGCACTTATGACTGTTGTGGGCAAAAATGAGTTGATTAATATTTTGTTGGCTGTGTATATGGAGAATGTTAATAATAATCGGAGAATTTACTTATTCAATAATTTAGAATGAAACAAAACAATTAGTAACTTGGAATAGAAGTTTCACCTGAATAGTCACTGATTTCTTTATTCTCTTTTCTCTTGTCTTTTTGCTTTTGTGTGCATTAGTTTTAACTAATTTTTTACTTTTGTAAAAATATTTGTGGGTATCATTGCTGTAAACTCTCACGAGACTACAACTCGTCCACTAGGGACACGTAGGGGTTTAAAGGCTTGTCGCATACGCTAAATGCAACCGTGATCCCTACGAAAGTGGCTTAGTTAAATTCTAATTGTGTTATTTTTATTCTATGTTTTGCTCGAGGACTAGCAAAATATTAGGTTTGGGGGTGTGATGAGTGATATTTATATCACTATTTCCCACTCATTTAACCTAATATTTTGTATAGTTTCTCGAGTTTTATGAACGTTTTGATGTATGTTGTGTTATTTTGTAGATAAATAAAGTTTGGAAGGCATTGGAGACAATTTGGGGGCAAAATGGACAAAATTGGACAAAATGGCAAAATGGTCATTTCGGCGTCGCGACGCTGAAGCCTTACGCGTCGCGACGCCCAGGATGCACCGAAGATGCTATCTTGCGCCGTGTGACACGTGTCAAAATCTGATTGGTCGAATTTGCTAACGTGCGCCGATTATTCTAATGTGCGCCGTGACATGTGTCACCATCACAACGGTTTTACTAATGTGCGCCGGCCGCCACGTGTCAACATCTGATTGGACCAAACCGAGCGCGTGCCACATGTCAAGCCATAATTGGACCGAACTTCCGACGAATCAGAGGCTGCCACGTGTCGAGTACTCATTGGACCGAAATCCCCACCAACCACAGAGCGACACGTGTCGCCCAATAATATTGCCGACGCCGCGTGGTCAACCCACGTGGACCAAATTCACTATAGCTGGCGTCGCGATACCAAGCTCTTCAGCGTCGCGACGCATGATGTTTTTAAAGTCTATAAATTGAGCTCAAATTTTTGATTTTCAATGTACAAGTTTCCCTTAAACTCTCCAATGTATAAAGGGAGTATTTCTATTTAATTTCAGTTTTATAAATTATTTTTTTATTTCATTTTGTAATTATTATTTTCTGTAATAGTAATTTATCTTATTTTTACTATTTCAATGTTACTATTCAACCATGATGAGGTAACTTCCCCCTGCTAGGGTGAAAGGTAATTCTTTTACTATTGCTATTTAGATTAATCTCCCTTAAATATAATATATTTACCACTTAAAATTTGACTTAATAAGGATACCGCCACACTGGTCGGTTGGCTATTAATGTTAAATTGATTCAAACTTGATTAATCAAAAGATACCGCCTATATGGCAGGTTGGCAATTAAATTTTCTTACCGCCTATATGGCAGGTTCATGGACAAATTATACCGCCTTTATGGCTGGTCGGACTTAAATTGACTTAATCAGGTTACCGCCTATATGGCTAGTTGGTTTTATCATCACGAGTTAGTATATTATATTAAGGGAGATATCTAAATAAGTATATATGAGAAGTTAATTCCTTTTACCTTAGCATTTTATTTTATTACAATTTACTTTTCTGTATTTACTTTACCGCACTTACTTTCAGCATTTTTACTTTATGTCTTTTATTTCATTAGCCCTAGCTATGTGTCGTAACTAAGTTAGTTATCTAGGGTTGTGATGAATTTCAATATCACCGGTTTATAAGGGTAGATTATAGTTTGGGTAATATAAATATTTATTTATTGAGTACTAATCTTAATGCTTTTTATTAACTGGCCATTAATAAAATTGATTAGGTAAACTTAAAATGAACTAGACATAGAGATTTTAAGTTTAAGACCTTAGAGTCAATAGCCCACGATCTTCCTTGAGGATAGATAACCATTTAATAGATTTCCTTACAGGATAGAAATATACCTGTCGGGCGGGGGTAGCCATAATTGGAATTTAATCTTAATGAATCTAGGTAATTTGATTGACATAGACATATGGTTCAATTGGATTATACTAGGTATTTATAATTGACCATCGGAAGAGGCTTTTACATGATTTAGTGTTCCAGGTTAATAAATCAATATATTATCCAACTATATGATAACCACTTAATCTTTTAAATAATATTGGAATAAATCACAACCTTGGATAGTTTTATAAATTTGGATTTTACTCAACCTATTTTTATGAAATTTTATTTACTTGTTTTTCAATTTAGAATCATCGCCATTTCAAATCAATCAATCAAACAACCTGTTAGATACTAGTAATCATTTGGCCCCATAAATTGATAACAAAGGTTTTAAGTGCTCGTGGGATCAATACTTTTTATACTACTTGAACGACACGTGCGCTTGCGTTATACGCGTGTGTAAGCACCAGTCATCAGGATGGCTCAGCAAGATAAGCTTTCCCCTCAAGGGAAAATGTTTAGGTTTGTTGGATATCTTTCCAATATGAAAGGATATTTATTCTATTATATCGAGCATTGAAATATGTTCGTAGCTCGCTTTGTAAAATTTCTAGAAGTATAATTTTTGTCTGAATGTGATAATCATAGACAAGTTGAACTTGATGAATTACAACCTGGAACCGATGAACCATTGGAGGAACCTGAAGTTCAAATAGATGAAGAACCTTCAACACACACACTCTGTAGGTCCCAAAGGGTGTCTAGACCTCTTGAACGCTTATATTTGATATAAGAAAAGAGTCTAGATGTTCTCTTAATTGAAAAGACTGACCCTTACACCTATAGAGAACCGATGTTGGATATCGACTCTGCGAAGTGGCAAGAGGCCAAGAAATCAGAGTTGGACACTATGCAATAGAATCAAGTTTAGGAATTGGTTCCGCTTCCTGAATGAATTGTTCCTATCAGTATTAAATAGGTTTACAAGAGGAAGCATGGCTTTGACGGAAACGTTTAGGCCAAACTGGTAGCTAAAGGTTACACTTAGTGACCCGGTGTTGACTACGATGAAACTTTTTCGCCAGTTGCGATGTTGAAGTCTATAAGAATTTTATTGTCTATTTTTGCTTACCATGATTACGAGATTTGGCAAATGGATGTCAAAACGGCTTTTCTAAATGGGTTTCTTGACGAAGAAATCTATATGGAACAGCCAGAAGATATTGTATCCAGCGAAACCTCAGGCATGGTTTGTAAGCTTAAGAAGTCTATTTATAGACTTAAACAAACTTCACGAAGTTGGAATCTTCGATTCGACGAGATTATTAGATTGTCTGGTTTTCTCAAGAATATGGTAGAATCATGTGTGTACCTGAAGGCCGTGGAAGTATGATAGTATTTTTAATTCTCTATGTTGATGACATCCTAATCATTGGGAATGATATAGGAATGATGCAGGGCGTCAAAGCTTACATTTGTAAGAATTTCTCCATGAAAGACCTGGGTGAAGCTTCTTATATCTGAGGTATAAAACTCTATAAGGATAGAGAAATGAAGCTTATTGGGTTACCCAATCAATGTAAATAGATAAGATCTTAGAACGGTACAATTTTACTAACTGTAAGACAGCAAATATACCGTTCAGACATGGCATTCATCTTTTGAAGAAGATGTGTCTGCAAATAGAAAATGAGAAGATTAGAATATCTAGTCAGCCTTATGCTTCATGTTTGAGTAGTATTATGTATGTCATGTTATGTACTATGCCTGATATTACCTACACGGTTAGTGTAACCAGTAGATATCAGTCCAATCTAAGAAATGACCATTTGATGGCTGTTAAACATATCCTAACGTATCTCAAAGATACTAAGGATAAGTTTATCATTTATGGAGAAAATGAACTGCAGGTTAATGGGTATACGGATTTTGATTTCCAATCGAATCCCGATGATAGAAAGGCTACATCAGAATTTGTATTTACCCTTAACGGAGGTGCAGTTGTTGGAAAAGTTCCAATCAGAGGTCTACGGTTGATTCCACCATAGAGGCCGAATATATTACTTCTTCTGAAGCTACAAAAGAAGCTGTTTGGCTTAAGAAGTTTATCAAAGAATTAGGAGTTGTCCCAAGTATTGAGAATTTTATTCCATTACACTGTGATAATATTGGTGCCATTACGAAAGCAAAGGAACCGAGGGCCCATCAAAAATCAAAGCATGTGGAACGAAGGTATCACATCATTCGAGAGATTGTGTCACGAGGTGACACTGTTGTGTGCAAAGTTCTCAGTGAAGATAATGTAGCAGACCCACTTTCGAAGGCCATACCTCTGAAGTTATTTGATAAGCATGTGGAGTCGATGGGTATTAGATACAATCGATATTGGCACTAGAGCAAGTGAGAGATTTTGTTAGGGTTGGTGCTCTGAGCGTCAATTTCTTATGTATTTCCATGTAAATACTCTTATAAATATTTTATTAGTGAATAAAATAAAAAGTTTCTATAACATAAATTATTTTATTATATGGAAAAAATGTAAATGACCATAAAGTGATTGGTCATGAAATAGTTGGAAAAGCGTCACAACTGACATTGAGCGGTATTATAATAGTATCATTCTTTAACTGTTCCTGGTCAAGGTTTACAATTACTTGGTGAGTAAGTAAACCCGCTGACATCGGTTCATATCGTATATTATAATGTTGGATTCTAATGATTTCCCAAAGAACCATGAGTCTCAGGAGACTCGCCTAGACCGTAGGTGTTTATATCAGATAAACACTAAACGACTAATTGAAAATTCTTAATAGATGGTACACCAACGTCAATAAAAATCTTCTCGGGTTGAGTGAGCATAGTGATCCTTCAACTTGAGACACCACTGTGAATGTATGAGGTATCCCCCACACTTTGATGGCAATCATGTCACCGATCTATTTAGATCAGACCTCTACATGTTCATTGGGTGTGGAATCATTCTCAGGATGTCCTGTGCGTATCAAGATAGGATCCGTCAATTCTGTGTACAGAGCATAGGTATCCATTATGGAATTAGCAATCTATTAAATCCATGGGCATGTGGTGCACTGTAGAAATAAGTTACAAGTGCTATTAAGAGATTGCTAATAGAATTTTTGACGGGATTATACCTAAAGAGATTTGAAGTTTATATTTGTATCACTGGGATAATCTGGATACCTGTGACGGAAGGATTATACATATGCAGTGACCTAGACCTGTATGGTTCATAGATTTTATCTGTGTTTGTCATAATGTACGGGTGGGTAGATTATGGACCCGAAATTGGATTTCGTGATGGATATGTCTGAACCTAGAGAGTCTCACTAATGAAATATACTCGTAGAGCACTAGAGAAACTTTTATAAATAATACTGATTATTTATAAGTCGTTTAATGGTTAAACGATAATACATGCGTTTAGGATCTTTCGGCCATTTATTAAATGTCAAATTGTGATATTAGATATTTATAATTATTATATGTATTTTGATTATTTAATGTAAATATAATCAAATATTTCAGATATTTGTATTAATTATATGATTATTCAAATGTTGAATAATTAAATTAATTAAATGATAAATATCTTTTATTTTATTAAAGTAAGATAAATGGCACTTTTAATTGGACTAAATGGCCAATTTTGATTTGACTAAATGATTTATTTTGATTGGCACATTTGTAGATTTCATTTAACGGTTAAATGATATATATCTATAATTTTTCCAATTTTAATTAATTAAAACAACATACGAAAATACATGGCTATAATTTTTTTCTACATTTTCGGCCACTTGTTGAAAATTATATAAGCCTTCTTTTTTCATTTTGTTTGATTATCAAAGAACCCTAAATCAAAATACAAAAAGGAGTTTGAGAGAAAAGAAGAAAGGAAGTAAAAAGGTTTGGAAATCTTGGATTTTTGTAAGTTTTTTCTTACTTTCTTCTTTATGAAACATGTTTCTAAGACTTTAGGATACAATGTGTGTAGCTTAGATTTTTCTCTACTCTCTAGTGGATGTATTTTGATGGTTGGGAACTTCATAGAATGATGGAAGCATGTATATGTATTAAGATTGCATGAAATTATTTCTTAAGCTTTCTTTTTAACCATTTAATGGTGAGTTGTCATTCTAGAGTTGCTTAGCCACTCATAAATGACCTAGAATTTTTCTTGTGTTATTTCATGATGGTGAGACTTGTTTGGTGTGGTGAGAATTGAATTAAAGTTTTTAATTTAATTAATTTGGTGTTAATTTGTCAATTTATTGAAATTGTAAAATTTGGGTTCATAACCCACTCCAAATTTGGGGATTTTAATATATGTGATGTAATTTGATATAGATATATAGATATATATATATATATATTAAATTTATGAATTTTTGGATTTGATCTTGACATATTTTGAACTAAAAGGGCCAAATTGTAAATTCTTGAAAGTTTAGGGACCACTCGGAAATAAGAGGGAAAGTTGTTTTCTTGAGTTGAAAATTGTATTTTCATGTATAAGACATGTATAAATCATTTTGGGATTAATTTGGAATCAATTAAAATTGTATTTGACAATTTAGTGTTGGGAAACGGCCGCAAGTGCGTAGTGGGAAGAAAGTTATTATAGAGAAAATACCCACAAAAGATAATCTCGCAGATTCTCTGACTAAAGGGTCGATTCAACAAAAGGATTGATAGGCACACCCGAGAGTATGGTGTCCAGATTCATACTTGTTGGCTATAGTGCAAGTGGGAGATTGTTAGGGATATGCCCTATACCCAACTTGTGGATGGGCTATATGTACATGTATTTGTAATATTTTCATTAATTAATAAAATGACAATCTTTATTATACGTGTCTTACATAACTTATATGAATCATCAACATTGTAATAAAGCCCTTGGAGTAATAAGACGATGGCTTCCACGCCTTATGAGAATCATTACTCTTAAATGTTCCTAGTCATAGTTTTATGAATAATCTGGATGTTCACAAAGCGGAGAGACTAGCATGATGATATGATCCGCCCTTAAGTGGGGTAGCCGATCTCATAGGCTACTAGCGGAGATCCGTCCGCTTGGTATATCACATGGATGCATGAGTTGCTCGTGTCCATCGAAATGACCGCCGAAAGTTTTCATATGGAGTGTTTATCCCATGTGTATGTGAGAATTTTCATGTATCGATTATATGACTAGTCCTAAGACTTGAGGTCTTTACAAAGTTACATGCTTGGATTTCTGGTGGGACCTTGGTTCCTTCGATTGAGCAATGGAGCCCGTGTTGTCATAGTACATCGTGATGCCATTCTTTATCGCGGGAAGCACTTCCAGTTTCGTGATGAACTTTTTTATCCAGACTGCTTTTTAGCTGCCTCAGATGCTGCAATATACTCAGCTTTAGTGGTGGAGTCTGCTGTAGTTGATTGCTTTGAGATTTTCCAACTAACAGCATCGTCATTCAAAGTAAACAGATATCTTGTTTGTGATCTGTTGTCATCCCTATCGGTTTGAAAGCTTGCATCATAGTAACTAATGATTTTCATCTCAGAACAGTCTCTGTACGTCAAAAACACATCCTTAGTTCTTCTTAGATACTTGAGGATTGTTTTGACTGCTGCCTAGTGTTGCTCACAAGGATTTGCCTAATACCTGCTCGTTATGCTATGAGCATAAGAGACATCAGGTCTTGCACATAGCATGGCGTACATGATCGCTCCTATTGCTGAAGCATAAGGGATCCTACTCATATGCTCTCTATCTGAAGGAGTATGTGGACATTGCTCCTTAGATAATTTGATTCCATGACAAGTAGGTAAATTATGTCTTTTGGAATCTTCCATTTTGAATCTTTTCAAAACTTTATCTATGTACACAGATTGAGAAAGTCCTAACAACCTCTTAGATCTATCATGGTAGATCTTAATACGAAGGATGTAGGCTGCTTCTCCTAAATCTTTCATAGAGAAATTCTAAGATAACTATTGCTTGGTGGCTTCCATCATGGGAACATCATTCCCGATGATTAATATGTCATCGACATATAATACAATAAATACAACAGCACTCTCACTACTTTTCCTGTAAACACAAGGCTCATCTACATTTTTGATGAAGTCAAATTCTTTGATTGTCTCATCAAATTGTATATTCCAACTTCTGGAGGCTTGTTTGAGTCCATAAATGGATCGTTTAAGCTTGCATACTTTATTATGACCATCCTTAGATGCAAACCCCTCAGGTTGTGTCATATAGACTTCCTCTACGAGGTTCCCTTTAAAGAAAGTTATTTTGACATCGATCTGTCAAATCTCATAATCAAAGTGTGCAGCTAGTGCCAGTAAAATTCGAATGGACTTTATCATTGCAATAGACAAGAAGGTTTCCTCATAGTCAATTCCTTGGATTTTTCTATAACATTTCGCCACCAACCTAGCCTTATAGGTTTGGATGTTGCCTTCTCCATCAGTTTTACGCTTGTAAATCCACTTGCAGCCTATGGGTTTTATCCCTTTAGGTGCATCTACCAAGTCTCAGACTTGGTTATGATACATAGAGTCTATTTCGGATTTCATGGCCTCAAGCCACTTGACTAAACCAATGTCACGCATTGCTTTATCGTAACTGGTGGGATCATCATTATCAATGACCTGATCATGTTCCTTATCAATATGGAAACGATATATTTCAGGCTCATGTCTTTCCCTACCAGACCTTCTGAGTTCATAACCTTGTGGTTGTTCCATCGCTTCCTTTTTGAGGGGCCTGGGGTTTAGTTCTATGTTAGTTTGTTCTTCTCGTACCTCATTGAGGTTAAGTCTACTCCAACTATATTTCTTGAGAAGGAATTCATTCTCTAGAAATTTAGCATTTCGTGAGACATGTTTTTTGTTCATTTGGGACGTAGAACACGTACGCTCTTGAGTTCAAGGCATGTCCAACAAATTTACATTTAACTACCCTATCATCCAATTTTTTTAGTTTGTGTGAGCTTGACATATGCGTCACATCCCTAAACTCTTAGATAACTAAGACTATGACGTTTCCCAGACCATAACTCATATGGTGTTTGACTAATAGTCTTGGAATGAACTTGGTTTAGTAGTAGTGTTGCAGTTTCTAAAGCAAGACCCTAAAATGAAATAGGTAGATCCGTGTCTGGCATCATTGATCAGACCATATCTAATAATGTTCGATTTCTCCTTTCAGAGATCCCATTATGCTGTGGAGTTCTCGAAGGAATCCACTGGGAAACAATGCCATTTTCTCTCAAGTAATCTTGAAATTCGCTGCTTAAGTATTCACCACCTCAGTCAGACCTTAGTGACTTAATACTTTTATTAATGTAACGACCGGTGGTTTTTATTACTACATATGACCACATTATTATGAATGGGATAAATGAACGTAAGATAAATCATGTTGGGATTTAAATACAACTATGGGAAGACCTTGGGAACGATCGGTGAATTTCTCGAAGTCCCGAGAAAGGGTCTGTACCGTGTGCCCTTTTATACTATTTATAGTATTTGGGACATAACTTTTTCATATGATCTCCAATTGTTATGAATTTTATATCATTGAAAAGCTTAGACCGAGACCTACAACTTCCGTGTTATATATTTTTCCAAAATGAGACCAGAATCGGGTCAAAAATGGAAGTCAAAAATCAGGATGAATAGTGATTTCGGGTTTAAAGTGGAAAATTCTCAAACATTCCATAAGTTTCTACACATTTCTTCAAATGCAAAATATCTTTTGACCCTATTATATAAATAGATTGCTATTTACCAATTCAAGAAAAGAAAAATGAAATTGAAGGGTGAAAGAAAAGAAGAAACCGTGAGGAGAGAAGGAAGAAGAAAAGAGAAGGAAGAGAAAAAACAAAGAAGGAGGGAAAGAAAGGAAATGAAGCATGGTGGGCATGACATCCTTAAAGATGAAGGGAATTCACAAAAAGAAAAGAAGTGAGGTAAGATTTACTTGACCCAAATTATATTCTTTGAGTTTTTGAGCTTTGATTAGTATGGTAATGGATTGAATTGGAAATGATGATGAGTGGGTGATAGTTATGCTAAGAAGAATGGTGATTGTAGAAAATTATTCAATTTGTTAAGTTATAAATATGGAATTAAAGTGTTAAAATGGGTTTAAATAATTTAAGTATATGGAATAGATTGGGAATTGATTGTTGTAGTGATGATGATTAAGATGAAGTTGATGATGTATTTGTACATCGAAATGCAGTGAGTCTTAGTTTATGATGTTGGATTCTGCAGTTAGGGGGACTAATTATGGATTTTATTTCAAGCATAAAGATGTGTTATTAACGTATTATAGTGTATGGAATCATGACTGAGTTTGATAGTTAAAGCTAGGAAGTGAGTTAATGAAATAGGGTAGTAAGTTCGATGCCAGTGTATTTTGGACAGATTTTGGTATTTCATTTATAACTTGAGTTTTATACCTCTGATTGATATACCGTAAAATTTTACATAAACTAGACATGATAGGGTCTAACATGTCTAAACTTATAAATTTGTAGATCAAATATGAATTTATACCGAATTTTACAAAGTGACTACCTTGCAGATGTTTCAGTTTCTGTCTTACCTGAGTAACCTATGATGATATATTTCTATGTTGAGTTCAATAGGTCTAAATCAAGATCCGTAAAGTTTTAGGTAAACTAGACATATATGGTAGTAATATATCCAAAAATCAAAATTTTTGAACTTAAAACGCTAATGTAGAAAAATCTCCAATTCAACAGATTGGCAGTAAATTCTGCACCTGTGACCTGATGGCCTAGGCTCGGTTTTGGATTTTTAAAATGGGTTTCGGGTGTCCAAACGATGAGCCGTCAGTGCAAAAATAAACTAGACACATAGTATCCCAACATATAAAAAATTCAGAACCATTAGACTTAATAAGAAATTTTGGAGGAGTTTCGAATTGGAGTGATAAGCAGGGACTGATCTGATTTTGTCCCTGCTTAATAGCTAGTAGAAATCAGTTTATTTACGGAGTTCTAGGAATCGAAATCAAGATCGGTAAAATTTACGATAAAGTAGACTCATAGAGGATTCATCCATAAAAATTTTGAATCCAAAGTCCTTACCAATTGCTTCCAGTAAAATTCTAAATCTGCAAAAACTTGGAAAATTCTGATTTATTTATTATTCTAAGTTCATTAAATATTTCTTTGTTCTAACAATCCTTTATTCTTATATATCAACGTCAGAACTCGCAACCACCGTCGAAGCCATGAAATGACACCGTCAAGCCCCAATCAGTGAGTGAACACTTTTTTCTTTAAACTGATTTTTAGTTTGTTATCATTGTTTCAGAGTTACATTTTACGCTTTAGGGCATTATAAGTTTTTCTTTTAATTACTGCTATATACAGATATGCTTTGAGAAAGTAAAAGATTTTTTTATAAACATTGTTTACAGATTTCAGATTTAAAGTATGATTTTCATGTTTTTTGGGGCATGAGGTAAAAGTTCACCCCAATATGTAACTTGAGATACAGATGGAATTGAAGGATACAGAGAGCATGTGCACATATTGAGGACTGAGGGGACGCCCCTAAATCCTCAGCGCTCAGATGGTACATTTCAGGGCGGAGATGCGCCTACGGGTGGAGATTCTGTTTTCTGAAAAATGATTGAAATTTTCAGTTTTTAGAAAAAGAGTTTTAGAAAAGAATTTAGAGCGACGGATTTAGAGTGAAGTACAAGAAAAAGTTTTCAGTTTTCAGATTCTTCGTAAACAGAATTCAGAAACTAGTGTTTTAAAAGATAGTTTTTCAGAAATACGAAGTTTTGGAAACAAGTTTTCATATAAAGATGATTTGAAAATATGGTTTTAAAGCTAAATAGATTTTATTTTAGATTTCAGTTTTTAATCCACTCACTTAGATCATATGACGATCTGAACCCCCTCTAGTTTTATCTATTTTGTAGGGATTCCAGGAGGACAAGCTGGGAGGATGGATACTAATGCAGTCACTAGGGATGGATTCAACCAGCATTAAGTCAAAGGCATAAGAGTCGGTTCAAAGTCAAAGTATTTGTATGCTTTAGTGTTGTGATAGACATTATAAGTGTCTATTAAAGTATTGTAAAAGAAGCATTTGAGTATGCATTTATAGTAATAAAAGTATTTTAGTTGGTTAAGTTAGGTCAATATGCATGACATGCATTAGAATAGTTTACGATGCAATCAGAGTCAGAGGCCTATGGGTTTAGTGTTGAGGTTTTATTGAGAATTACAAGGGTGCGCAGCGGAACGCGAAAAACGATTTCTCCGATTTCAAAAATTTTTCTTGGAACAATTAAATAAACTTATTTATTTAATTAACCAATACTTAAATTATGAAATTTAACCTAAGGAATCATATTTCTTTTAATTACAAAATTACCCCAAACTTTTGCAAATTAATTATTTTTGATTTTAAATATGTCAATTACATATTTAATTAATTTCAAATTAACCCAAAAATAATTTTACAAGTTTGCTACAGTACCAGAAACATTTTCCAGATATTGCCCACTGCCCAGTTTTTTCTGGAATTTACAGAAAAGCCCCAAAACTTTGATTAATTGCAATTTGGCCCAAAATGCTCAAAACACATCAAGATCAAATCCAATTAATCCCAAATTTTACATGCATCAAAAATACATCAAATTAAAGCTAATATATGAAAAGCCCAAAATTTGAGTAGGGTTGGAACCCTAATTTCATAAATCACTCAAATTGGCAATTTACACTAAATTAATAAAATTCAATACTTTAATCTTCAAATTACTACACCAATTAATTCTCACCATCATGAAATTAATCAAGAACAATTCTAGGTAATTATGAATGGCTAATTAACTCTAGAATAGCAACTTTAATTTTCTAATTAATTATTAAGCTTAATTACACTAATAAGCAAATAAATTAATTAAACATGCTTAAACACATCCAACAAGCATCCAACAAATTTAATTACAAACTTAAGAGTAGAGACATGATCTTAACATCACAATTGAAGCTAAGAAAATTGAAACAATTTTCATGAAGAAGAAGAAAATAGAAAAGAAACTTACAAAATCAAATTTTGCTTTGATTTTCTTTCTTTTCTTCTTTGCTCTCAATTCTCTCTTTTGTAATTTTGTTGAAGTTGTCTAAGTGTGGTAAAATGAAACAAAACCAATTTTTGTATACAAAAATAAATAAACAAATTATTTGATTTTTTTATTAATTCATTGCACACAATTTGCTTAATTAAATAACACTTTTACTTTAATAAAATTTTTCCAAATGGTCCAATTAGAATAGCCTTCCACTAAAAAGTAGAAATCATTATTAATATTTATTTATAAATTAATTTAATATTCCAATTTATTACAAAAAAAAAGATATTAATTTTATAAATAATTTTAATAATTAAATAATTAAAAAATTAATTATAAATATAAATATCTTAAATATATGTATTATATTTACAATAAATATCTCAAATACATATATTAATGATATAAGTCAAATATCACAATTTGATATTTTATTAATGTGTATTTAATAAAATCAAGTATTAAATAAAATACACATCAATATTGGAAATGACCGATAGGTCCCGATTGCATGTATTTTTCGTTTAACCATTAAACGAGTTATAAATAATCAGTATTATTCATAACAGTTGCCCTAGTGCTCTACGAGTAAATTTCATTAGTGAGACTCTCTAGATTCAGGCATATCCGTCACGAAATCAAATTACGTGTCCATAATTCACCCACCCGTAAATTATGACGAACACGGATAAACTCACTGAATCATACAGGTCGAGGTCACTGCATACGTATAATCCTCCGTCACAGGTATCCGATTAATCCAGAGATATAGATACAAACGTCAAATCTCTATAGATATAATCACGTCGACGTTTCTATTAGCAATCCCTCAAATAACACTTAGAACTAATTTCTACAGTGTACCACGGGCCCATGGATTTAACAGATTGCTAATTCCATATTGAATACCTATACTCTGTACACAGAGCTGACGGATCCTATCTTGATACACACAGGATATCCTGAGCATCAGTCCACACCCAACGAACAGGCGGAGGTCTGATCTAAATAGATCGGTGACGTGACTGCCATCTAAGTGTGGAGGATAACTCAGATATCCACAGTGGTATCTCAAGTCAAAGAATCACTATGCTCACTCAACCCGAGAAGATTCTTATTGACGTTGGTGTACCATCCATTAAGAATCTTCGGTGAGTCGTTCAGTGTTTATCCGCTATAAACACCTACACGTCTATACGAGTCTCCAAGACTCATGGTTCACTGAGAAACCATCGGAATCCAAGATTCCAATATACGACATGTACCAGTCTCTACGGGTTTACTTTACTGACCAAGTAGTGTAAACCTTGACCGGGAACTGTCTAAGAATGACAACGTCATGATACATCTCAATGTCAGTTGCGACACTTTTGCAACAGTATCATAACTAATCATTCTAAGGTCGGTTACGTCTTCACCATATAAAGAAGAAGTTATATAAAAGAAACTGTTCATTTTATTCATAATAAAACGTTACATTAGTATTTACAAGGAAATACATAATAAAATTGGCGCTCAGAGCACCAACCCTAACAAAATCTCCCACTTGCTCTAGTGCCAATATCGATTGTATCTAATACCCATCGACTCCACATGTTTATCAAATAACTTCGGAGGTATGGCCTTCGTAAGCGGGTCTGCTACATTATCTTCACTCGGTACCTTGCACACGACAATGTCCCCTCGCGACACAATCTCTCGAATGATGTGGTACTTTCGTTCCACATGCTTCGACTTCTGATGCGCCCTTGGTTCCTTTGCTTGTGCAATGGCTCCAGTATTATCACAGTATAACGGAATCGGATTCTCGATACTTGGGACTACTCCCAATTCTGTGATAAAGTTCCTAACCCATACAGCTTCCTTTGCAGCTTCTGAAGCTGCAATATATTCCGCCTCTGTGGTGGAATCAGCTGTTGACCCCTGTTTGGAACTCTTCCAACAAACTGCACCACCGTTAAGGGTAAACACGAATCCTGATGTAGACTTTCTATCATCAGGATCCGATTGGAAATCAGAATCCGTATACCCATTAACTTGCAGTTCGTTTCCTCCATAAATTATAAACTTATCCTTGGTACCTTTAAGATACTTGAGGATATGTTTAATGGCCATCCAATGGTCATTTCCTGGATTGGACTGATATCTGCTCGTCACACTAACTGCGAAGCTGATATCAGGCCTAGTACATAACATGGCATACATGATGCTGCCCAAACACGAAGCATAAGGTTGATTAGACATTCTAATCTTCTCATCTTCTGTTTGCGGACACATCTTCTTCGAAAGATGTAAGCCATGTCTGAACGGTATGTTTGTTGTCTTACAGTTAACAAAATTATACCGTTCTAAGATCTTATCTATGTACGTTGATTGGGATAACCCAATAAGCTTCCTTTCTCTATCTCTATAGAGTTTTATGCCCAAGACATAAGAAGCTTCACCCAGGTCTTTCATGGAGAAATTCTTACAGAGGTAAGCTTTGACGCCTTGCATCATCCCAATATCATTCCCAATGATAAGGATGTCATCAACATAGAGAATTAAAAATACCACCATACTCCCACTGGCCTTCTGATACACACAGGATTCTTCCGAATTCTTGAGAAAACCAGAAATTTGATTATCTCGTCGAATCGAAGATTCCAACTTCGTGAAGCCTGTTTAAGTCCATAAATGGACTTCTTCAGTTACATACCATGCCCGAGTTCTCGCTGGATGCAAAACCTTCGGTTGTTCCATATAGATTTCTTCATCAAGAAATCCATTTAGAAAAGCCGTTTTGACATCCATTTGCCAAATCTCGTAATCATGATATGCGGCAATTGACAATAAAATCCTGATGGACTTTAGCATGGCAACTGGAGAAAAAGTTTCATCGTAGTCGACACCAGGTCGCTGCGAGTAACCTTTAGCTACCAGTCGGGCCTTAAAGGTTTCAACCTTTCCATCGGGCCCTCGCTTCCTTTTGTAAATCCATTTACAACCGATAGGAAAATTCCTTCGGGAAGCGGAACCAAGTTCCAAACTTGATTCTCATACATTGAGTCCATCTCGGATTTCATGGCGTCTTGCCACTTCACGGAGTCGATGTCCAACATCGATTCTCTATAGGTAAAAGGGTCAGTCTCTTCTAATAAGAGAACATCGAGACTCTTTTCTTGTATCAAATACAAGCGTTCAGGAGGTCTAGATACCCTTTGTGACCTACGAAGTGTGTGTTGAAGGTTCTCCATCTTCTTGAACTACAGGTTTCCTCCATTAGTTCGTTGGTTCCAGGTTGTACTTCATCAAGTTCAACCTGTCTATGATCACCACCTTCAGCCAAAAATTCTATTTCTAGAAATTTTGCGAAGCGAGCTACGAACACATTTCGATGCTCGGTATCATAGAACAAATATCCTTTCGTATTTGAAGGATATCCAACAAACCTAAACTTCTGCCCTCGAGGCAAAAGCTTATCTTGCTGAGCCATCCTGACATAAGCAGGACACCCCCAAATCTTAATATAACTAAGATTTGGTTTCCTACCGATCCATATCTCATACGGAGTCGTAGGAACAGCCCTGGAAGGAATCTTGTTCAAAAGATGTACGGCAATTAAAAGAGCACAACCCCATAAATAATAGGGTAAATCTGTATAACTCAACATCAATCGGACAATATCTAATGAAGTCTGATTTCTCCTCTCAGATACTCCATTATGTTGCGGAGTACCGGGAGGAGTATATTGAGCGAGAATCCCATTCTCCTTTAAATAATCAGTGAACTCTCCACTCATATATTCACCGCCTCGATCAGATCGAAGACATTTAATATATTGACCAGTTTGTTTCTCAACTTCATTTCGGAATTCTTTGAACTTTTCAAAGGTTTCTGATTTATGTCTCATCAAATAGACATAACCGTACCGTGACAGATCATCGGTAAAGGTGACGAAGTAAGAAAAACCATTGTGAGCAGTTTGACTTAAGAGACCACATACATCAGAATGTATGAGCTCCAACAAGTCAGTGGCTCGGTGTCCAACACCTGAAAATGGGGCTTTGGTCATTTTACCCAGAATACAAGATTCGTAAGTTGGATAAGGTTCAATGGTAAGATCATGTATCAAACCATTCTTAACCAATTGGGTTAGGCGTTTCACGCCTATATGACCTAACCTCATGTGCCAGAGTTCAGTATTATTTATATCAGATTGTTTACGTTTATTTATTCCAGTATTAAAGATATCTTGTGAGGTACGCAATATGTAATGACCATGCTCATTTGGACAACAAAGGATCTGAATATTACAACTATCATATAAATACAAAGAACGATTCTTAATATTTACATTATAACCTTCAGTATCTAATACAAAAAGGGACATAATATTCGCCACACATCCTGGCACAAAATAGCAGTCATGCAACAAAAGTCTCCCACTGGGTAAGGGAATCTCACATAGCCCACTGCAACTGCATCCAGAGAGTCGCCACTCCCGAACCGCAACTGCATCTCCCCAGATTTCAGCCGTCTACTTCCCGTCAGCACCTGCAACGTATTGCAAATGTGAATAGGACAAGCAGAATCCAAAATCCAATTAGATGTAATAGCTTCACAAGCCAAAGAGATATCAATAATAGGAAAAATAAAAGTACCTGATGTCGATGCTCTTTCCTTCCTGAGTTGCGCAAGATAGTCCGGGCAGTTACGTTTCCAGTGCCCGACTTTCTGGCAGTGGTGGCACTTGTCTTCAGAAGCTCTCTTGGGCTTCGCCGTCTTACCTTGCGGAGGAATATTGAAACCTTATTCTTCTTTCCTTTAGACTTATTCCCCTTCGACTTGGATTGGGAAGAAGCGGAAAGTGAAGTGGGTTTCAGAAGGCGAGTCGGAACTCCCTTCCTTAAATCTTCCTCTGCTGTGAGAAGGATCATATGCAACTCACGATAAGTACAGTGAATCCCATTCATGTTGAAGTACATGACGAACTGGCGATATGAAGCCGGGAGTGAACCGAGAATGACACTACGGCCAAGAGTCTCATTCAGAGGGAAATCCATCGCCTCAACTGCTCGATCAAATCGATCAAGTGAAGCACATGCGGGCTCACAGCCTGCCCCTCATCAAGTTTAGAATGGAACAATTCCATCGAAACTTTATGAACAAACCTGTTCCTGGTTCATGAACGATTCACGAAGTTGTGTCATCATGCTATATGCATCGTGCATCTCCCAATAAGTCTTCTTAAGCTCAGAAGAAAGTGAACTCAAGATGAATGATTTAACCCTTAAATCATCATCCTTCCATTGCTGGAAAGTCTCACGTTCTTCAGGTAATGCATCGGGTGATATAGCAAGCGGTAATGGACCTTCCAAAATATACCCAGTTTCTCGGAATTGAGGACAATCCTCAAGTCCATATCCCAATCCGCAAAGTTTTCTGCGCCTTTCAATTTGTTCGTATCAAGCATACGTGCAAAAGGATTGGGTGGAGGTGCCGCCATCGCAAATCTATCAAATAGACAGCGAACAACGGTCAGTAAATAAGCAGATAAAAGATTATAACAGTTTCATAATATATCATAAAGCATTAACTAGATCATGGATTTTTAATCTAAAAATGCCCCTCCCACTATTTCATGCAATACTGTAATCCCCAAACAGAATACAAAACATGCGATAATCAAATCATAACATAATAGTGAAAGGTGGACCCCATGAATATATTTCAGCTCACAGCTTTGGCACGTTCTCGCCTACGTATATTCATTTAGGTAGACAACAGATTGTCGATCACTCAATAGTGACTCCTGGGTTTTCGGTCCTGGTCGTTTCTCGTTGTGACAGCTTTGGCACGTTCACAAGGAGGCGTACCAAGGTCAAACTTGTCAATGATGAATTCAAGATACTTACGTAACCCTGACAGCTTTGGCACGTTCAGGATTGCGCTTTCGCTTGAATTCACCTAATATCAAATATATCCGGTACAGATAAATTTCTACCGGCCATATCCTCACAGCTTTGGCACGTTCTCGGATATAGTCGTAGAAAATTTACCGATAAGCGGTATTGACAAGACGGACCGATTAATATGCATCAAATACATATTAAATTATAAACCTTATTTTAAATAGGGATTTTCCGCTAAAGATGTTTTAATTTATTTAATCAAATTAAATAAATACAAGCATGCATTAAAGTCAAGATTAAAGTCAATATTGAATTTTAAAGGCATTATCATATATCGGGGTTCCAGAATCAGACTCGCTCTGATACCATTTTTGTTGGGGTTTTATTGGGAATTACAAGGTTAGCGCAGCGGAACGCGGAAAAACGATTTCTCCGATTTCAAAATTTTTCTTGGAACAATTAAATAAACTTATTTATTTAATTAACCAATACTTAAATTATGAAATATAACCTAAGAAATCATATTTTTTAATTACAAATTACCCCAAACTTTTGCAAATTAATTATTTTGTTTTAAATATGTCAATTACATATTTAATTAATTCCAAATTAACCCAAAATAATTTTTACAAGTTTGCAACAAAACCAGAATATTTTCCAGATATTGCCCCACTGCCCAGTTTTTCTGGAATTTACAAAAGCCCCCAAACTTAATTAATTGCAATTTGGCCCAATTTGTTCAAAACACATCAAGATCAAATCCAATTAATCCCAAATTTTACATGCATCAAATATACATCAAATTAAAGCATATATATGAAAAGCCCCAAAATTTGAGTGGGTTTGGAACCCTAATTTCACAAATCACTCAAATTGGCAATTTACACTAAATTAATAAAATTCAATACTTTAATCTTCAAATTACTACACCAATTAATTCTCACCATCATGAAATTAATCAAGAACAATTCTAGGTAATTATGAATGGCTAATTAACTCTAGAATAGCAACTTTAATTTTCTAATTAATTTATTAAGCTTAATTACATTAATAAGCAAATAAATTAATTCTACATGCTTAAACACATCCAACAAGCATCCAACAAATTTAATTACAAACTAAAAGAGTAGAGACATGATCTTAACAACACAATTGAAGCTAAGAAAAATTGAAACAATTTTCATGAAGAAGAAGAGTGGAAAAACTTACAAAATCAAATTTTGCTTTGATTTTCTTTTCTTTTCCTTCTTTGCTCTCAATTCTCTTTTTTTTTTTGTTGAAGTTGTCTAAGTGTGGTAAAATGAAACAAAACCAATTTTTGTATACAAAAAATTAAAAAACAATTATTTTATTTTTGTATTAATTCAATTGGCACACAATTTGCTTAATTAAAATAACACTTTAACTTTAATAAAGTTTTCCAAATGTGTTCCAATTAGAATAAGCCATTTCCAACTTAAAAAAGTAGAAATCATTACTTAAGATATTTATTTTATAAATTAATTTAATTATTTAACAATTAAATAATTAATTAATAAATATAAATATCTTAAATATATGTATTATATTTACAATAAATATCTCAAATACATATATTAATGATATAAGTCAAATATCACAATTTGATATTTTATTAATGTGTATTTAATAAAATCAAGTATTAAATAAAATACACATAATATTGGAAATGACCGATAGGTCCCGATTGCATGTATTTTTCGTTTAACCATTAAACGAGTTATAAATAATCAGTATTATTCATAACAGTTGCCCTAGTGCTCTACGAGTAAATTTCATTAGTGAGACTCTCTAGATTCAGGCATATCCGTCACGAAATCAAATTACGTGTCCATAATTCACCACTCGTAAATTATGACGAACACAGATAAACTCACTGAATCATACAGGTCGAGGTCACTACATACGTATAATCCCCCGTCACAGGTATCCGGATTAATCCAGAGATATAGATACAAACGTCAAATCTCTATAGATATAATCACGTCAACGTTTCTATTAGCAATCCCTCAAATAACACTTAGAACTAATTTCTACAGTGTACCACGGGCCCATGGATTTAACAGATTGCTAATTCCATATTGAATACCTATACTCTGTACACAGAGCTGACGGATCCTATCTTGATACACACAGGATATCCTGAGCATCAGTCCACACCCAACGAACAGGCGGAGGTCTGATCTAAATAGATCGGTGACGTGACTGCCATCTAAGTGTGGAGGATAACTCAGATATCCACAGTGGTATCTCAAGTCAAAGAATCACTATGCTCACTCAACCCGAGAAGATTCTTATTGACGTTGGTGTACCATCCATTAAGAATCTTCGGTGAGTCGTTCAGTGTTTATCCGCTATAAACACCTACACGTCTATACGAGTCTCCAAGACTCATGGTTCACTGAGAAACCATCGGAATCCAAGATTCCAATATACGACATGTACCAGTCTCTACGGGTTTACTTTACTGACCAAGTAGTGTAAACCTTGACCGGGAACTGTCTAAGAATGACAACGTCATGATACAACTCAATGTCAGTTGCGACGCTTTTGCAACTGTATCATAACTAATCATTCTAAGGTCGGTTACGTCTTTACCATATAAAAGAAGAAGTTATATAAAAGAAACTGTTCATTTTATTCATAATAAAATGTTACATTAGTATTTACAGGAAATACATAATAAAATTGGCGCTCAGAGCACCACCCTAACAGTTAGTACAGCTATCCCTTACCGGTAACATCTCCCAGATCTGGGATGTTACAAAAATGGTATCAGAAGCATGGTCTATGGAGTCAGTGACTGCAGTGGGCAGCGTTGCTAGGGTCTGTAAAAGGTAAGTATGTCAGGGATACACCCGTATATGAGGCACTACCTCTCCAGTATCCGATCATCGAAGTATGTCAGCAAAGCTTCATAGACAGGTTAGTAAAGTATTCCCATGTCTCCGAACTCTGTTCCCTCATCATTTTTTTTAGATAGAATCATTTCGTAATCATCTTAGAATTTCACAAGTTAAGTATAAGTTAGGGAGCCTGATCGTAAGCTCCAAAGCAAGTTTTCTAGAAAGCAAAGAGAAAAGAGGAGACTAGAAGAAAAGAAGCCTAGAAGCTTGAACCAGTTAGAAACAGAGATGCATAGAGATAGAGTGAAATAGAAAAGCTTAAAGATATACATCTAAAAGAGTAGAAAGAGAAAGATAAAGCTAGCAAAGAAGTAAGACAAGATAGAGGATATAGAACCAAAGCAGTAAGTAAAACACAAGAACCCATGACAGTAAAAGAGAATGACGAAAGTCCCAGCAAGTATTAGAGTTGTCCAGTAGAAGTAAGACTCCCCTCTTTCTCAGGAAAATTCTTTCAAAAGAATCCCATAGCCTTGGAAATCTTCCTATAGATGATGAATTTCCCGAGTAGCGAAGAATAGCTAGAGTGATAATAGAAGTTAGAAACCCAGATTAATCTTGAAAGCCCCAATAGATCTAAATGCCAAAAAAAATAATAAATAAAAAATAATTTAGAGAATTCCATATACCAAACTCCGACTCCAATTCCTAAGTAAGTAGAAGAAACAGCTAGTTATCTTATTCCTAGTAAATTTGATAAAGACAAGACTCTGAACTATCTAGCCTTCGAACCCTCCAATGACACCAGATAACAGAGCTACTCTGATAGAGCTTATTTCATAGGCATAGATGACCTAAGAGATTTGACAAATAGTTCACCCAGGAACCTGAAAGGCAGGTCAGCCCAGAGTCAGTAGAAATCCATGAGTATACAGGAATAGACCCGTGAGACTAAAGAGGTTTTGAAGCGACAAAAGTAGCAGTATAAAAAAGTAAAGTAGAGAGCCATAACCAAAACTTACAGCAAGGATAAGGAATGAGAGTTTAGGAAACAAAGTAGAATATAAAAAATAGATACAGATAGGGAAATAGAAACAAATAAGAAATGATGAAACTTATAGTAATATGAATAAGAGACACGAAGATAAGTAACTAAGGATAAAGCCAAAATTAGTAGAAAGGATTAGTATAATAAGGTTAGAACAGAATAAAAAATTGAGTAGACCTAAGAAAAGTTCTTTCCCTCGAGCGATGTACCTTTTTTCAGAGAATTCCTTCGAGACGATCCAACATTTCTCCGAACTATCTCGAATAGATAACCAGTTCCCCAAATAATCAAGGACCGCTATAAGATTAAAAAAAAGTAAGAAATTCAGAGATGATTGTGCAACCTTCTGATGGATATGGAACACTGTAGAAAAAGAGAGAGACCTTAGATCTTCAGAATTCATATTGGTAGAAAAATGGGATGAGTGGCGAATAAAACAATAGACAGTCTTTCATATCCAAAAGATCCAATAGATAAGGTTTAAACTTACCCAGGATTTCATCTCATCAAGGTACCAGTTAAAATAGTTATCCTGACAAAGTCTATCTCATACCTATATTACATGGGCAATAGACTCTATCAGGATATAAAGTATGAAGAACAAGGATGAAGAAGCTTCCCGAGCCATAAAGAAAATGAACTATAATAAGACTCGACGAAATTACACTTTAAGAAATAAAAAGAGCCTTGAGAGGTAGACCACCAGGAGAAAGATTAAGAAATTTCGAGGATAAAAGAACGAAACCTAGAATAGCACAAAGGCACGGTAATTCAAATAAGGCTTGTTAGACTAGTAGAAGTTCGTAAACAGATTAAAGGCCGTAAGCCCTACAGGGAAGCCCGAGATAGTAAAGATTCATAGAAGGATATGAAATTAGACCAATGAAGTTGGAGATAATTAAAAATGATGAGAGTTCTATTATGGATAATAGAATAGAAAAAGTGATTAAATCAAGGTTTATAGAAAGAACGGGAGGCTGAGATTTAAGAAACAAATAGAGAAGTGACTCGCAGTTAGTGTTAAATAATAAGGAAATAGAATATGTAAATAGCATGAGAATTGTGAAAAGTAACAAGGAAATTTAGTATATTTAGGCAAAAGATAACATGATGAGGAAGTGATAGAGTAAAGAATTGATAATAGTTATGGAACCCTAGAGCGTAGTAAAGAAAAGAAATTGTGAAGAAGAGTAATGATAAGTTTAGGCAAAGCACGAAATGGCTTGTGGTATTGAGTAGAATGAGGATTTAAGGAAGAATGAAATGTATGGACCAAAGCTTTAAAAGAAGATGATCTTGGGGGTTGAAGTAAATAAAGTTTTCAAGGGAATAAAGGAATAAGGAGTAGAGAGACTAAGATTAGGAAGGAACCTTCGAGGAATCAGAGAAATTAGAGGACAAAGATTATAGAAGATCATTTATAGGAAAATAGTGAGTAATTTATAAAGGACCTCATAAGAGTGAAAAAGTAAGGAGTGTAGGAGGATAATAGTATATAGGTCAGAGATTAAGTAAGAAATGTTTGTAGTAGACAAATAGAAACAGTTCTCAGAAAAGTAAATGAGTAAAAGGTGAAGGACTAGGATGAGGAAGAAGCCATCATAGAAAAATGAGTCTCATAAAGAGGAAAGAAAAGGATTACAGTAGTATCCAAAGGAATAGCGTGTAACAGCATGAATTAAGTAACAAAAAGGGTAAGTTAGAAAAAATTTAGCTGTGTAAAACTTAGTATAGGAAAATGACATCAGATAGGTATACACGGAAGCTCTAGGTAAGGGCATGTATCATCAAGGCACCGAGAGTTTGAGATTAGCTCCCACCCTCTCAACTCTCGAACGATACCGACAATAAATGAAATGAAAGCGCAACCTTGAGATACTCCAGGAGTAAGTACAAAAATAGTGATAATAAGAAAAGAAAAGATAGTCCAAGTAATAGACGCTAAGAGGAAACAGAGATTAGATAAAGTAACAAGAGAAGACGTAATATCTAAGCATAGGATAAGAATATAAATGATAGTGTTAAGGATAATCAAGGACGTATAAGAACAGGTATCCTTCAACTTATAGTAGATACAAAAATAGAGAATAAAGACAAAGATAAAACAATGATGTGGTTGAACACAAGTATAGAAGATGAGATGAGACAAAAGAATAGAAAGGAAAAATCAAGAGATGAGATCAATGAGATAAGTCTACCCTAGTATGGAAATAACAGAGAGCGGGTATTTTAGCATGCAATCAAATTTAGAAAACAGTTGAAGTTACTAAGGATCAGAAAGGAAAATGTTAAATTGGAGTAGTATCGAAATAAGAACATAGACTAAAAGTTCTTAGCAGATGGCAGAATGAAGATAAGAATGGAAAGAGTACTAAGAAAAGTTAAGAAAGTGAAACTGTTAAGGTACAAAGGAGGTAGGAAGAAATACTTAATAAGGAAAAATGTGATGGTAAGCAATGACAGGATATAAAACTAAAATCCCTTAGGAAGCAAAATTTTGGAACTTAGAAAAAGAAGCTTATAGACTATTGCAGGTGTATAAGAAATATGGAGTGTCAATAGTCGAGTAATGAGAAATAATGTTAAGGTTAAGTTGGACAAATGGAATAGAAAAACATCTGATATAGGTATGAAATATTAGAATCCTTGATGAGAACCAAGAAACTAGTTATTAAGAATTTACTCAAGTTAAGGAATCATGGGACATGAGTGAAAATCTATAAGGAAGGAATCTTAGAGATAAGGAGTATGAGGTTCAGCAAAAGAACAAAAGGACAGTAGTCAAAAGTACTCAGCATAAGTATTAACAGAATAAGGACTTAATAAGGGAAAAATAAAGCTCTAGTAGTCAGCAACGGTTAAAGACAAAGAGATAAGTGTAGTAGCATCTTTGGAATTCGCAAAGATAATAAAACCACAAGTTAGATGCCAAGATGATTCGAAGACGAATCCTATTTAAGGGGGGGAGAATTTGTAAGGACCGGTGGTTTTTTATTACTACCTATGACCACGTTATTAAAAAACAGGATAAAGGAACGTAAGAAATCATGTTGGGATTCAAATATAACTATGGGACGACCTTTGGGAACGATCGATGAATTTCTCGAAGTCCCGAGAAAGGGTCTATACCGTGTGCCTTTTTGTACTACTTATAGTATTTAGGGCATAACCTTTTCATACGATCTCTGATTTTTATGAATTTTATATCATTGAAAAGCTTATACCGGGACCTAAAACTTCCATGTTAAATATTTTTCCAAAATCAGACAAGAACCGAGTCAAAACCGCAAGTCAAAAATCAAGATGAATAGTGATTTCGGGTTTAAAGTGGAAAATTATCAAACATTCCATAAGTTTCTACACATTTCTTCAAATGCAAAATATCTTTGACCCCATTATATAAATAGATCGCTATTTACTAATTCAAGAAAATTAAAACAAAAGAAAAACGAAATTGAAGGGAGAAAGAAAAGAAGAAACCGTGAGAGAGAGAAGAGAAAGAAGAAAAGAGAAGGAATAGAAGAAGAAAGAATGAGGGAAAGAAAGGAAATAAAGCATGGGTGGGCATGGCATCCTTAAAGATGAAGGGAATTCAAAAAAAAAGAAAGAGAAGTGAGGTAAGATTTACTGACCTAAATTATATCTTTGAGTTTTGAGCTTTGATGAGTATGGTAATGGATTGAATTGGAAATGATGATGAGTGGGTGATAGTTATGCTAAGAAGAATGGTGATTGTAGAAATTACCCCAATTTGTTAAGTTATAAATATGGAATTAAAGCGCTAAAATGGGTTTAAATAATTAAGGTATATGGAAAAGATTTGGAATTGATTGTTGTAGTGATGATGATTAAGATGAAGTTGATGATGTATTTGTACAACGAAATGCAGTGAGTCTTAGTTTATGATGTTGGATTCTGCAGTTAGGGGGACTAATTATGGATTTTATTTCAAGCATAAAGATATGTTATTAACGTATTATAGTGTATGGAATCATGGCTGAGTTTGATAGTTAAAGCTGGGAACTGAGTTAATGAAATAGGGTAGTAAGTTCGGTGCTAATGCATTTTGGACAGATTTTGGTATTTCATTTATAACTTGAGTTTTATGCCTTCGATTGATATACCATAAAATTTTACATAAAATAGACATGCTAGGGTCTAACATGTCTAAAAAATAAATTTGTAGATCAAAGATGAATTTATACCGAATTTTACAAAGTGACTACCTTGCAGATGTTTCAGTTTCTGTCTTACCTGAGTAACCTATGATGATATACTTCTATGTTGATTTCTATAGGTCTAAATCAAGATCCATAAAATTTTAGGTAAACTAGACACATATGGGAGTAACATATCCAAAAATCATAATTTTGGACATAAGACGCTAATGTAGAAAAATGTCCAAGTCAACTGATCGGCAGTAAATTCTGCACCTGTGACCTAATGACCTAGGCTCGGTTTTGGATTTTTAAAATGAGTTTCGGGTGTCCAAACGATGAGCCGTCAGTGCAAAAATAAACTAGACACATAAGATCCCAATATATAAAAAAATTCAGAACCATTAGACTTAATAAGAAATTTTGGCGGAGTTTCGAATTAGAGTGATCAACCGGGACTGATCTGATTCTGTCCCTGCTGAACTGTGGTAGAAATCAGTTTGTTTACGGAGTTTCGGGAATCAAAATCTAGATCGGTAAAAATTTGGGTTAAAGTAGACTCATAGGGGATTCATCCATAAAAATTTCGAATCCAAATCGTTACCGATATCTTCCAGTAAAATTCCAAATCTGACCAAAAACCTTGAAAATTCTGGTTCATTTATTATTAATCTAAGTTCATTTAGGGGATTCATCCATAAAAAATTTCGAATCCAAATTCCTTACCAATTGCTTCCAGAAAATTCCAAATCTGACCCAAAAATTTGGAAAAATCTGGTTCATTTATTATTCTAAGTTCATTAAATATTTCTTTGTTCTAACAATTCCTTTATTCTTATAGATCAACGTCAGAACTCGCAACCACCATCGACGCCGTGAAAAGACGCCGTCAAGCCTCAATTAGTGAGTGAACACTTTTCCTTTAAACTGATTTTTAGTTTGTTATCATTGTTTCAGACTTACATTTTACGCTTTAGGGCGTTATAAGTTTTTCTTTTAGTTACTGCTATATACAGATATGCTTTGAGAAAGTAAAAGATTTTTATAAAGCATTGTTTACAAATTTTAGATTTGAAGTATGATTTTCATGTTTTTTGGAGCATGAGGTAAAAGCTCACCGCAATATGTAACTTGAGATACAGATGGAATTGACGGATACAGAGAGCATGTGCACATGTTTGGGACTGGGGGGCGCCCCTAGATCCTTCGCGCTCAGATGGAACATTCCTGGGCAGAGCTGCGCCTACGGGCGGAGATTTTGTTTTCAGAAAAAGGATTAAAATTTTCAGTTTTCAGAAAAGTTTTAAAAAGAATTTAGAAAGACTAATTTAGAGTGAAGTACAAGAAAAAGTTTTCAGTTTTCATATTCTAAGTAAAAAAACTAGTGTTTTAAAGACAGTTTTTCCGAAATACGAAGTTTTGGAAACAAGTTTTCATATAAAGATGTTTTGAAAACATGGTTTTAAAGCTAAAAATATTTTATTTTAGATTTCAATTTTTAATCCACTCACTTAGATCGTATGACGATCTAAACCCCCTCCAGTTTTATCTGTTTTGTAGGGATTCCAAGAGGACAAGCTCGGGAGGATGGATACTGATGCAGTCATTAGGGATGGAGTCCACCAGCATTAAGTCACAAAGCATAAGAGTTCGTTCAAAGTCAAAGTATTTGTATGCTTTAGTGTTGTGATAGCCATTATAAGTGTCTATTAAAGTATTGTAAAAATAAGCATTTCTGAGTATGCATTTATAACTAATAAAAGTATTTTATGTTGGTTAAGTTAAGGTCAATATGCATGACATTGCATTAGAATAATTTACGATGTAGTTAGAAAGTCAGAGGCTTATGGGGTTAGTACAGCTATCCCATGCGGTAACATCTCCCAGATTGGGGATGTTACAATTAAGCTGGTTTTCTACTTCAGCTTTGAAGTCTTTGAATTTCTCAAAGGCTTTAGATTTATACCGCATAATGTACACATACCCATATCGTGAGTGATCATCGATAAAGGTAATGAAGTAGGAGAATCCACCTTTAGCAGTGACTGACATTGGTCCGCATACATCAGAATGTATGAGTTCTAATGTCTCTGTTGCACGCTGTCATTTACCTTTGAAGGGTTAATTTGGTCATTTTACCAAGTAAACAAGACTCACATGTTCCATAAGGTTCATATTTGAAGGGTCTGAAATACCCATCCTTATGTAGCTTAGTTAATCTTGTTTCATTGATATGACCTAAGCGACTGTGCCATAAAAGTGATTCATTGATATTATTCGAGTTAAAGTTGTATATATTAGAGGTTGAACATTTTTTGTTAGTTTGTAAGACATAGATACCATTATTTATTCAAAATACCATCTCCATATTTTATTTCATTGAAATAAATAGAACATTCATTACAACTTATTAAGCATGAAAAGCCTTTATTACATAAAGAAGAAATTGAAATGATAGTTCTTTACTAGAGAAGGTACATAAACAGAATCTTCTAAATCTAAAACTGAACCATTCAGCAAAACTAATGAATAAGTCCCCACGCACAATGGAGCCAGTTTTGCTCCATTACCCATGCGTAAGTCAACCTCCCCATGACGGAGTCTCCTATTGTTTCTCAGGCCATGCACATTGTTACACAAGTGAGTCCCACAACTGGTGTTAAGCACCCGAGTAGAAGGTTCAGAGTTTTTAGAATATAGTTCAATCATATACAACATACCTTAAGCATTGGGCTTCTTGGCCTCTTGGGCTTCCCTTGCTTCCTTGGCTTTCAAGGATCTACAGTCTTTCTTCCAATGACCCTTCTTTCCACAAAAGAAATATTTCCCATTTCCCTTTTTCTTCTCCACCTTACCATTAGGCTTTGGGTGATCTGGAGCCTTGGTCTTGCCCTTATTTTTCTTTGGGCCTCGTGGCTTCAGGTCCATACCCGTAAGCATGACGGAGGTTTTAAGCTCCAGTTTCAAGTCCTTCTCTGCTTGCTTTATCAGATTGTACAATTCTGCTAAAGTGGCTTCTTTATCAGACAGATGAAACTACATAATAAAGTTAGAGAATTCTTTTAGTAAGGACTGAAGAATTAGATCCTGATATATCACATGATCCATGATGAACCCGAGGTTGGCCAATTTTTCAATGTGGCCAATTATTTTAAGCATATGTCCACTAACAGATCCTTCCTTATATCTTGTTTGGAATAAGGCACGTGACACTTGGAATCTCACGGTATGAACGGAAGTTGCATACAACTCCTTCAAGTGAAAGATGACGGTTTGAGCATCCATATCTTTGTGAGCTTTCTGAAGTTTGTCCGAATAGAGCCAAGCATTATGCAAACTGCTTGTTCATCATCATCGACGTGTTTCTTCCAAGAATCGAATGTATTTTGGTCACCATCTTCTGTGGGTTCAAGGGAAATAATCTTTTAAGAACATAGAAAATCTTTTCTTGTCGTAAAGTAATTTTAAGGTTTCTAAACCAGTCATTATAGTTGTCCCCTTTGAGCTTATGCTCATCAAGGATAGAACGAAGTGATACTCTGTTTTCCATTTGAATGTTTCTGAAATATTTTAACCCACCTGTTAAGAGAGAATGTTAAAATTAGGAATATGTTTTCATTACTGTTTTATAATAACATGGGCTTTTAATATTATGAAGTTGCTCCCACTCAATTTTTTTAAAATTTTAAGAAAATTATATCAACCCCAATATGATGGATTTCTTATGGGCAAGGATCTCATTATCATCATTTCATAACTCCTACTAGGGCCGGTCGTTATAAAATATGATAATTAGGTAGGTTCCCAACCAATTTATGATATAAATCATAATTCCTTGATCATTGGGTTGGGCAATCAAACATGTCATAGCTTATGCTAGTCCTTGTGGACACCCAATCTTTGCCACTAAGTTATAAGACCACGCCTAAGGGTCGCTGATGAGTGGTATTTATATCACTATTTCCCACTCATTTAACCTAATATTTTGTATAGTTTCTCGAGGTTTATGAACGTTTTGATGTGTTTTGTGTTATTTTGCAGAGAAATAAAGTTTGGAAAGCATTGGAAGCAATTTTGGGCCAAAACAGTTTAAAAATGATAAAAGGGCAATTTTATAATTTGAGCGTAGCGACGCCAAGACCCTGCGTGTCGCGACGCCTAAAGTGCGCCGGACCTGCTAACATGCGTCGTTGCCACGTGTCATCATCTCATTGGAACTACTCAAGCTGCGTGCCACATGTCACTTCCTCATTGGGCCGAATCTTTGGCGAATCACAGGCTGCCACGTGTCGAGCTCTCAATAGATCGAATTTCTAGCCACTCACAACTCGCCAAGTGTCGCCTATCTATTGGACCGCATCATCAAAAAATCATAACATGACACATGTCAAGACATCATTGCGCCAACACTCCGTGTAGTCAAAGCGCGTAGACCGAATTTACTATGCGGGCGTCGCGACGCCAAGCAGGTTGGCGGCGCGACGCCCGAGAAAAAATTTGTCTATGAATTGAGCTTCTGAATTCATTCTTTCCTCGTGCTTTCCTTGGGAGTTTCCCTGATTTTATAGGAAGCATCTAGTTTTGTAAATAGAAATAATATTTTAATTTATGCATTTTAATTTTCAGTAGCAGTAGTTCCCTCTTTCTTCTCCTTTCTTTTTATGTTTAGTAGTTAAATTTCAGCTGGGGGAAGGGTGAAGCTTTTAATATTTTAATTTAGATTAATCTCCCTTAATTATAATATAAAATTTATTATTCATTAAAAGGAATTACCGCCTTAATGGCTGGTTTTACTTATTTGGCATAATGTGGCACCGCCTATATGGTTGGTCTTTAGGTGACAGATAATTACCGCCTATATGGCTGGTTTATGAACAAATAATAATACCGTCTTTATGGCTGGTTGGACTTTATTTAAATCTGACTTAATAAGGAATACTGCCTACATGGCTGGTTGGCTATCACCGTTAAATTCTATATTATAGTAAAGGAGATTTCTAAATTATAAATAGTAAAAGTGAATCCCCAACCCCAGCATTTTATTTTTATTCTAGGGAAGTGATGAAACACAATATCCACACTTAATAATTGATTTTCTTTTTATGGGTAAATCTTTAGTTTGTTAATTGAGTCTTAAGCTTAATGCTTCTTGTTGTCTGATCACCAATAAGATTGATGGGATAAACTTAAAATGAACTAGACATAGGGATTTTAAGTTTCAGCCTTAGATTCAATAACTCACGATCTTCCTTGAGGATAGATAACCCTTTAATAGATTTCCTTATAGGATAGGAATATATCTGTCGGGCGTGGGTAGCCATAATTGGAACTTGGTCTTAATGAATCAAGGTAATGTGGTTGACATAGGAATATGGTTCAATTGGGTCATACTGGGTATTTGTGTATGACCATCGGAAGAGGCTTTTGCATATTATCGTGTTCCAGGTTAGCAAATTAATTTATTACACATAAACAAGAGAATCAATTCATCTTTTTAATAATATTGTGTGGAGTTACGATCCTATATCTTTGAGTCTGTTCTTCTATTTTCTTTAGTATTTTTTTTTGTCTTTTTCTTTTGTGTCTTTATTTTAGTTTATTTAAGCAAATCCATATTCAACAACCCAATCAAAAGCAATCAATTATCTTCTCCCTATAATTAGATACATGTAAATAAATAGTATCAATAATTAATAACAATAGTAGGAATTAAGTCCTTGTGGGATCGATATTTTATACTACTTGAACGATACGTGCGCTTGCGTTATACGCGTTTGAATGCATCGGTCAAGTTTTTGGCGCCGTTGCTGGGGACTTATATTTCTTGAGTTATTAATTTTGAAGCTATCTAATTTACTTGTATCTAATTTTCTTTATTTTTATCTATAATTTTTATTTCTTTCTTTTATTTTTCGGGTGGTTGAAAAATGGAACACTATTGGGAGATTGAGAGATTACGTGCTTTACAGAAGATACACCCCAAATCTGGGAGCAATAGTCCGATTTTCTGAGGCCTGTTGTACAGCTCTCAACGAATATCACTGGATGTCAGCACCAAACAACATTAATTTTCTCAACAGAACGAAATTGGGAGATGTGTGATATGTAATAGTAATCACCCAAGAGATTATTACGAGTACAACTACAATCCAGGGTGGCAGAGCTATCAAAACCCTGCATGGTATGAAGAGTGGGATGCAATGCTTCAAAGTCAAGAAGCATCCATTCAGAGACTGACAGAACAAACGAGACAATTAACAGAAAATCAGAGCTACATACCTCAAGAAATATTTTCAGATGAAACAGAAGAAGCCTTCGAGTACCAATCATTACACATGAAACTTTAACAGAGGATGAGGCTGAGCAGTATCAACAATCAGAGGTATCAGTTCAGGAGCCCAAACCAGCAAAGTCTCTATTTGACTTTTATTATTCAGATTCTGATGAGGATGAAGCTGAACTCTTTGTACCAACTGCGCCAACAACGGAGGATCAAACTTTCAATCCTCAAAATGAAGATCTTGGAGCAAGTTTTACCATGATGTTTGATGAAGATTTACCTGAACCATCCATTCCAGTCAAACCAGAGGATGAAGACCTAATGTCAGAAACATCTTTACATTCTCAAGCAGATAATTATGGAGCATGCATTTCACAGATGACAGATGAGGAACAGAATGCAGAAAACCTAGAATACATCTGTGAAGAAAAGGTGGAGCAAGAAGCAGAGCAAATGGAAGAGTAAATGTCTGACCTTATTGAAGATCCAGTGAACACCCAAAAGCTTGACATAATGGAACTTCCATTCCAAGTCAAGCATCATACAAGACCTCATGATTTTCTTTCTTTCTTTTCAGGAACAACTAGAGCGACAAAATTTAAAAAGGTGGCAGCACAAGTATTGAATGAGACAAAATTCTTTTTGCTACCTTACCGTTGGAAGAGACCCTTCAAAAGCAACGCTCATGGGATTGTCTTTAATCAGACGTCCAAAACGACACTGAAACCGCCTTGACAGATGGATTTCAGTCATGTCTGGCTGAAGACGAAAAATTTAGCGCTAGCAGGGAGGCAACCCATGCAAATTGTTTTAATTTATGTTTTCATATTTTATGTATACATGTTGTAGAGTTTTTAATTTTTTTTACATGTTGTAGAGTTTTTAATTTTTTATTTTTGTAGGAAAAAGCACAAACGGAGCATTTAATGAGGAATGGTGTTTGGCAATCACAAATATGAGAGGTAATTCACGAGTGGTGGCTGAGTAAGGAATGAATTATTGAGACACACCGTCATGAATTTATACCAAGCGAGTGGCGTATTGTGTACACAATTCTGTTACCTTAATAATTGCTTTGATTTGATTTTCATTTATTTTCACCGATAAGATCTAAACTTTTTGACTTTTCACGATTTATTTTAACGTTTATCTAATAATTATCATTTGGCAGATACTAGTGCAATTATTACTTACCCTTTTTCAGGTTCTATAAATTCAGCTCTACATTTTTCTCTTCGAAACATCCAGATATACATCCAAATAAAAGAGAGAAAATGGAAGAAACTTCACAGTAGCGATTCAAGCGAATTTGTGTTTTCTATGGATCCAATTCTGGAAACAAACCAGAATTCATTGAGGCTGCGAAGGAATTGGGGCGAGTCATAGCGGAAAGAAATATACACCTGGTATATGGCGGTGGCAATCTTGGATTGATGGGAAGCATTTCAAAAGCCGTTCAGGACGGTGGCGGACATGTTTTGGGAATCATCCCAAAACCTTTGGCGGACGAACACTTAATCGGACCCACAAACGGAGATGAACGCATCGTATCAGGTATGTCCAAAAAAATCCAGGAAATGATCAATACAGCGGATGCGTTTATTGCATTACCAGGAGGGCTTGGAACATTTGAAGAAATGTTCACAATAGCATCATGGGCGCACTTAAACATTTATCGGAAGCCCATTGGGTTACTTAACATTGAACATTTCTTCGAATTTCTATTTTTTTTCCTTGCGGAAGCCAAGAGACATGAGTTCGTCACGAAATCTGTTCAAGATATTTTCCTGACTGCTACAAAGGCTGAAGAATTGATTGACCAAATCCTAGCCTTTGAACCAAAACTAGAACCCATTCTTTCTAAATTAGATTGGACAGATAGTGATCGTGGTAAAAAGCGTAGATTGGACAGAGATCTTAATCGGTAAAATTTTGTAAATTTTCAATTAATCAGGTACGATTCTCTAAACTCTTCTTTAAGAAATTGAAGATATTGTTACATCTTGGTGAGGAGAATAGTTTATACGTATCTTGTGTATCTAATGTTAGTATAAATTTGTGTTATTTTTGTGTTATTTTTGCCGGAAAAATAAAAATGAAATTTTACAGGACAAAGCAAGCCAGTGTAAGCGGGATTATTTCAAAATAAAATTTGACAAAATCACGAAGATATAAAGTCAATCCCTAAGAGACGGCCGAGTAAGGAGGCAGCTCTTGCGACGCGTCCCAGAGGATTTATCCGTCGTAAGACTTAGTTTTGCCAAAAAAAAATCCCGTGTCGCGACACCAAACCCTAGACACAAAACCCTAACCCTAAAAGATCGAGTGTCACGACGCCATGCTAAATTTCACGTCGCGATGATAGGTCGATTTCAGAACATAAACCCTACGCCGTCAGAACAGATCTCATTTCCCCAATCTCTCTCAACAGCAGCCGAAACTAGAAGCCATCACCACCACCACCACCATGAGACTGCTGAAACCACCGAAGCCGAGAACCCTCACCGTCACTACCGAGATCTCTAGCCGTCGAGACCAAACCAAGACTGACCGAGAACCATCACCGAGCCACCGATGAACCCTTGCTGTAAGCCACTGAGCCGAGTCTTTGTTGGACGGTATTCATCCCCACCATTGTTATACCTTCGTCAAAATTGAGCCGCCAAGCCAAGACCAAGCCGAACTGAGTCAAACCGATATCCACCAAGCCGACCCGAAACTGCCATTGTCTCGCCGAAACTGTCGTGAACCGCCGAACCTTTGCTGCCAACCACCCGAGAACCACCCAAGCCGAACCTTTGCCAAGCCTAGACAAAACGAAACCTCACTAGAAAGGTCACTGCCAAAGCCACATTGAACGGTAAATCTGTAAATTAAAAATTAATTGAAATGGTAATTGATTCGGATTTGAAATTATGGAATTGTGGAAGTGTTGATTGGATTAACTTGTAGTTTTGGAGGCGAAGGTAGTTGGATTGTGGTGATTTGGTGATAGATTTAGGGTTTGTTTTGTGGGAAATTGAGATTTTAGCGGAAACTCTGCCGAAATTCTGTGAAAAATGCCGCTAAAAATATCCAGAGCTTCGACATCTGCTGAGCCAAGTTTTGATGGATCTAAGTTTGTTTCGGCAGCCGCGGAACAAAAATAAGATAATGGGATGAGAAATAAAGTTGCAATCATGGAAAGGGGTTTTGAGATAACCCCCGGTTTATTTCCTGATATTGACAGCATGATCGCTAATGGCACTGGCAGAAGTTTTGCCAGCAACCTAGACCTTCCTGCATTACAGTAGTTCATGAGTTCTATGCAAATGCGCCATAGCATGTTGCATATGAGGTGATGGTGAAAGGTAAACAGGTACCATTTGATGCTGTGAATATCAATAAGTTTTATGGGATCCCGAAAATGGAAATTGATTACTATTCTGCATTAAGGAATGAAATCGACATCACGCAATTGACAGAGACATTATGTGTTCCCAATGCTACATGGGAAATGAGTAATAGCAGGGAATACATGAAGATGAGTTCCAAGTCTCTCAAACCGGACGCTCGAGTTTGGTTCATTTCCTTACTAGATCATTATTGCCTTGGACTCATATCACATTTGTTACAAGGGAAAGGATGACTCTGCTTTATTGCTTAATGGAGGGGCTTTCTATAGATGTGGGGGTACTGATTTCGACAAATATTGCATGGGCTGCAAATTCATCACAGGCTGGCCTTTATTATTGCTATTTGATCACATCTCTCTGTACTTTGGCCATGGTTCCGGTTGAACCAAAAGAAGAAATTATACAGCCTATGACAGCATTAACAGCCCGCATAATCCAGCAACTCCAAGCAGAGAGACAAGTTCAAGCTGGATCATCATCTTCTGCACCTGCACCTGCACCACAGCAACCACCTCCACGATCATTTCTGTTTTATGTCTGTTTTTAAAATCTAAAACCAAAAAAAATAAAAAAATAAAAAAATTCCAATGATTTAATTGTTTGTTTAGCTAAAAAAATTTAGGAAAAGATAAATGCTAATTTCACTTTTATCCCTAATTTGAATTTCATATCTAGGTCAGACTCGTGCGCACTATTAAAATAGTTTAGTAAGCAGTTAGACAATAAGGAATTAACAAAGTGACTAGTTAAAATAATCGGTGGTTGATGAATGATCATTCATCTGAGTTTTTATTTCTGTTTGCACTTATTATGTAGGGTATGTAAAAAAAAAAAAAAAAAAAAGTACTAAACCAAGCAAGTACTTAGTAACCGGGCATCTTGCCTCAATAAGCAGTGATCGTTCGAGTCAAACGGGAAAGCTTGTGTTTGTTTTTAAACATCCGAGATCCGGGTGATTAAGTCCGTAGGGGTGTTTTAACACCTAGTGCCCTAAAACCATCTGGTTTGGGAGCCACTGACCTAAAGCCCGTTACATGGATCAAAGATGTTGTATATAAATAAAAAAAAATCAGAAAAATCACATACATCACCTGAGCTGATTGTGGTAGACAAAACAATTTTAGATACTCAGATTGGTTTGACCCATTAACTATTGAGAATTGAGACGAAATCACCGAGTTGAAAACTTTGAATCGAAGCTATTTACTGGACTATTCACACACACACCTTGAGTTTGATTTAGATATATTGTTCAAAAGAAAAGATTTTAGTTGAGATATGCATTTTGAAGGTTCCTCTAACTTTGATGCTGAACGTTCTCTGAGGACGATTTTTATATATCTTTCTTATTTCTTTTTGCTTTTGTGTGCATTAGTTTTATTTTCTTTTTACTTTTATAAAAATGTTTGTGGGTATCATTGCTGTAAACCCTTACGAGGCTACAACTCATCCATTAGGGACACCTAGGGGATTAAAGGCTTGTTGCATAAGCTAAATGCAACCGTGATCCCTACGAAAGTGGCTTAGCTTAGTTTTATTTTTATTTTAAAGTTGTTTATTGTATTTTGTGTTTTGCTCGAGGACTAGCAAAATGTTAGGTTTGGGGGTGTGATGAGTGGTATTTATATCACTATTTCCCACTCATTTAACCTAATATTTTGTATAGTTTCTCGAGTTTTATGAACGTTTTGATGTGTTTTGTGTTATTTTGCAGAGAAATAAAGTTTGGAAAGCATTGGAAGCAATTTAGGGCCAAAACAGTTTAAAAATGACAAAAAGGGTAATTTTGTAAGTTGAGCGTCGCAACGCCAAGACCCTGCGCGTCGCGACGCCTAAAGTGCGCCAGACCTGCTAACATGTGACGTTGCCACGTGTCATCATCTCATTGGAACTACTCAAGCCGCGTGCCACGTGTCACTTCCTCATTGGACCGAATCTTTGGCGAATCACAGGCTGCCACGTGTCGAGCTCTCAATGGACCGAATTTCAAGCCACTCACAACTCGCCATGTGTCGCCTATCTATTGGACCGCATCATCAAAAAATCATAGCACGACACGTGTCAAGACATCATTGCGCCGACAGTCCGCATGGTCAAAGCGCTTGGACCGAATTTACTGTGCGGGCGTCGCGACGCCAAGCAGGTTGGCGGCGTGACGCTCGAGGAAAAATTTATCTATAAATTGAGCTTCTGAATTCATTCTTTCCTCATGCTTCCTTGGGAGTTTTCCTTGATTTTATAGGAAGCATCTAGTTTTGTAAATATAAATAATATTTTAATTTATGCATTTTAATTTTCGGTAGCAGTAGTTCCCTTTTTCTTCTCATTTCTTTTTATGTTTAGTAGTTAAATTTCCGCTGGGGGAAGGGTGAAGCTTTTAATATTTTAATTTAGATTAATCTCCCTTAATTATAATATAAAATTTTTTATTCACTAAAAGGAATTACCGTCTTAATGGCTGGTTTTATTTATTTGGCATAATGTGGCACCGCCTATATGGCTGGTTTTTAGGTGACAGATAATTACCGCCTATATGGCTGGTTTATGAACAAATAATGATACTGCCTTTATGGCTGGTTGGACTTCATTTAAATCTAACTTAATAAGGAATACCGCCTACATGGCTTGTTGGCTATCACCGTTAAATTTTATATTATAGTAAGGGAGATTTCTAAATTATAAATAGTAAAAGTGAATCCCCAACCCCAGTATTTTATTTTTATTTTTATTCTAGGGAAGTGATGAAACGAAATATCCACACTTAATAATTGATTTTCTTTTTATGGGTAATTCTTTAGTTTGTTTATTGAGTCTTAAGCTTAATGCTTCTTGTTGTCTGATCACCAATAAGATTGATGGGGTAAACTTAAAATGAACTAGACATAGGGATTTTAGGTTTCAACCTTAGATTCAATAACTCACGATCTTCCTTGAGGATAAATAACCCTTTAATAGATTTCCTTACAGGATAGGAATATACATGTCGGGCGTGGGTAGCCATAATTGGAACTTGGTCTTAATGAATCCAGGTAATGTGGTTGACATGGGAATATGGTTCAGTTAGGTCATACTGGGTATTTGCGTATGACCATCGGAAGAGGCTTTGCATATTATCGTGTTCCAGGTTAGCAAATTAATTTATTACACATAAACAAGAGAATCAATTCATATTTTTAATAATATTGTGTGGAGTTACGACCCTAGATCTTTGAGTCTGTTCTTCTATTTTCTTTAGTATTTTCTTTTGTGTCTTTTTCTTTTGTGTCTTTATTTTAGTTTATTTAAGCAAATCCATATTCAACAACCCAATCAAAAGCAATCAATTTTATTCTCCCTATAATTAGATACTTGTAAATAAATAGTATCAATAATTAATAACAACATTAGGAATTAAGTCCTCGTGGGACCGATATTTTTATACTACTTGAACGATACATGCGCTTAATGTACCGGTCAGTCGCTGCGTCTTATGACCTCATAAAAGTCAAACCATTGTCAATAGTACGATTTAGGGACAAATTAGTATTGGTCAGTCTCGTAAAGCCTAGTCCTGCCAATACGCTTTAAGCCCTTTGGGTCTATACTTTACAATGGGAGGCAAATTTTAGACTTAAATTATTATTGAGGATTTTAGCAAGTTTAAATGAATAATTGTCAAATGGATTCCTCCATTGAAAATTCCCCAGATAGAGGGTGGAGCGAACTCTCTTAAATACCCTTACCTCTTAGGCTCTTATCGCCTTGGTGACAGGAATAAACAATAGATCCTCCAAATTAGTCCAACACTTTAAATATTCTTTAAGGCAAGCTTTGAGTAAATGATTATCTAGATGTCTTCACAACTTTTCCTTTTGGCAATAAAAAGGTAGTGAGTGAAGGAAGACACCAAATAATTATCTAATTCTAGTAATACCATTGGTTAAATTAACTTTAGTTTGAAAAGTTTTATTAACGTCTTGGTCTCACCCCACTTGTATCTTTTATAATGTTTTTTTTATTATAAACAAATGATTTATATTTATTAGCCTTAAAGATAATAAATCTCTAAGTTCATCACGAAATAATTACTCAGCTAAGGGATAAGCAATGCACTCTCTATTTCTTAGAAAGTCTCTAGATGCTTGCACCCTAAAATAATCATGACAATTCTAATCATATATAGAATCATAAAGTATATGAGTTTTAATATGTTGGAATTATTTTAGGCGTTAAATAACTTTGATTAATAATTAATTATGATATTGCATTTTATTTTATTCAAATAAATTTACTCTTCACATTTTTCTGCAGATGCGTGAACTTTAAATGCAATTTCACAATTCAAATCTTAACCAAATCATGCAAACCTTGTGCCTAAAATTAAGTTCAGGGTGTTAGCTTTCCAATGAGCTTTAAAATACCCAATTTCGAGTTCAAATGAGTGAGAACTTATCAAAACCAAACCTGGCTCTAATACCACTGTTGGGAAGCGGCCGAGAGTGCGCAACGGAAAAATAAAAATTATGATGTCGCTTTCCTTTTATCCAAGACACCCATTTGTTTTGATTATTCTATAAGCCTAGGCATGTTACTATATATATTCTAAGCATAAAACTCATAAAACATGCAAAGAACATAAACCTAAACATGCAAACTATCATAAGAACTCTAATTATAATAAAGAAAGAAAAAGACTTACTTGAACCGTAGACTCCTTCAGTCCTCCCTCCAATCTACAAGCTTTTCTTGAACTCAGCAAGCTTTTCCACGTTCCAAAGAGCCACCCAAGTGTGTGGCCTCCAAATATGCACACATCAAAGCCAAAACTCAACGGCAAGACTACGCCTTGAGTGCACGGGTATTTTGCCTTTGGTGCTAGCCTAGGCAAATACCTCAAAAATTTTAACTCGAGGTTCCTCTAGTCAATTAGACTTAAGGATCCTCAAAATCAGTGGCTTAATCTTAAACTTTAGAGTTTCTCACTTATATAAACCCAAGATATGAAAGGTTTGGTGAAAAAATTTGTGAAGAATTCTTTGGGTTTGTAGAGTGCTCCAAAAATAGCAAAATTAATTAAGAATCTGATGTGGGATAAAAGCCAATTTAATCTTAGTCATTGGATCTTAATTTAGTGGTTTAATGAGATATAAAACCCTAATAAGAGTTTGGACCGAATTGGAATTCAAAATAAATAACAAAAAATTTAAAAAAAATTACTATTCACACATTACTATTCACGCATTACTATTCACGTGTTACAATTCACGTGAATAGTAATTTTTTTAAATCTATTTATTCCAATTCCCAAAGTGCCCCTATCGTCATTCACCAATCCCTAAGCCACTATGAAACCTCATAAATGATCTGTTCAATAATTAAACACATTGAACCATTTATGAACAATTCATACAGCAATCATATATGTTGTTAAATATGTACTGTGCACTGTTAACCATTGATTTCGACTTTGTTGTGTGTGAACTTTTCGGTTCCCCTCAAGTTGGACATGAAATGAATCGTGATAATTTAATCGAACATAAATTATCCTCCGATCATATGGTCGTTCGATTTCAATGACCAAGGTTGACATCTAGCAACATGCCAAGACCCCTAAATGAGAAAGAAAGATATATATACACATTATGTATGCAATTAACATATGATACGGTCTATCGCCTCACTGTATCTCCACATATTGACCTATGGTACGGAAAGTACCTACCCATATGGTCAAAGGTATGATGTTGATAGTGTCATGAATCGTGCTAACCCAAGAATCTCACATGATTCTTCCACTATGGCTACAGTCTCAAGCACTGATCACACATATCAACCCGCGAGCTGGAATACTACTCTTATAAGAAAATATTATCCGAGAGAGTGGCGATTCTCTGTTGTATCTTTACAAACTTCATGTGTTTCAATAAATGACCCAATTATACCCCTATGACCGGATCTTTTGAACCGGGGAAGGAGAATGTCAAAGTTATTTGATCCACACATAAGATTGTAAAGACCTCAATTCTAAGGACTAGTTATATAATCGATACATGAGAGTTCTCACAGACACATGGGATAAACACTCCATATGAAAACTTTCGACGGTCAGTTCGATGGACACAAGCAATTCATGCATCCATGTGATATACCAAGCGGACGGATCTCCGCTAATAGCCTATGAAATTGGGTACCCCACTTAATGGCGGATCATATCATCATGCTAGTCTCTCCGCTTTTTGAACGCTTAGATTATTCACAAAACTATGACTATGAACATTTAAGAGTAATGATTCTCATAAAGCGTGGAAGCCATCGTCTTATTACTCCAAATGCTTTATTAGAGTGTTGATGATTCATACAAGTTATGTAAGACACGTATAATAAAGATTGTCATTTTATTAATTAATGAAAATATTACAAATACATGTACATATAGCCCATCCACAAATTGGGTATAGGGTATATCTCTAACATTTAGGACTAAAATATAAAATACAAAGTTTAGGGGCTAATCGGTAATTTATGAAAAATATAATTTTTGGGTAAAAATTTCAATTTCTAAGTATTGAGTAATTACTAAAAAAAATTATTGAAATCAGAAAATTTTGATTTTTCGCGTTCCGCTACTTTTACCTGAATTACTGCTTAAAACCCCAACACTACGGAGAGTGGAACTAGAAGGTTCTGCTTCTGTCTGAACTGATGATTCCTCTATTGGTTTATCTTCTATAGGTTGGACTTCATCAAGTTCAACTCTTCTATGATTACCATTTTCTGCCAAAAATTCTTCTTCAAGAAATCTAGCAAAACGAGCTACCAACACATTTCGATCGGGTTCATAAAATTGATATCCTTTGGAATTCGAAGGATATCCAACAAACCTAACTTTTCGCCCTCCAGGGAAAAGTTTATCCTGCTACATCCTTGACATATGCAAGATAGCACCAAACCCTAACATAATTAAGGTTCAGTTTCCTACCAACCTATATCTCGTATGGAGTAGTATGAACAACTTTACAAGGAACCTTATTCAGCAGATGTGCAGCAGTGAAAAGTGCATACCACTACAAAAAAGTAAGGTAGATGTGTAAAACTCCACATTGATCAAACCATATCCAATAAAGTCTGATTTCTCCTTTTAGATACTTCATTGTGCTGTGGAGTACCCGGAGGAGTATATTGAGCAAAAAATCTCATTCCTTTTAAGATACTCGATAAATTCACTACTCATATATTCATCGCTTCGATCTGATCGAAAGCATTTAATGAATTTACCAGTTTATTTTTCTACTTAGTTTCGAAAATCTTTGAACTTTTCGAAGGTTTGCTTTTTATGTCTCATCAAGTAAACATAATCATACCGTGGTAAATCATCGATAAATGTTACGAAATAAGAAAAACCACTATGAGAAGTGTGACTTATAGAATCACATACATCACTATGTACGAGCTCCAATAAGTCAGTGGTCCGATGTCCGACACCAGTGAATAGAGCTTTGGTCATTTTACCCTGATTATAAGATTCACAAGTTGGAAAAAACTATATGGTTAGATTCTCAATCAAACCATTCTTAACCAACTGGGTCAGGCTTTGTACACCGCATATGCCACATTTCGGTATCAGTTATTTCAAATCTTTTACGTTTATTATCCTCAATTTCATAAACATCTCTAACGACATGCAAAATATAATGACCAGATGAATTTGAACATTTTTGCAACAAAATATTATTCATATCATATATATGCATAGAACGATTCTTAATATATACATGATATCTTTTTATATCTAATACAAATAATGAGATAATATTAGCTACACATCCAGATACAAAAACACAGTCTTTCAAAATGATGCTGCCTTTGGATAGATGAATCTCGTATTCGACAATGGCTGGTGCAGATAAATAATCTCAATTCCAAAACGCAACTGCATCTCACATAGATTCAGTATTCTACTGAACTTCAGCCCCTGCAACGAATTGCAGATGTGAGTAGGACTAGCATAATCTCAAACCAATCTAGAACTAATGGCTTCACAAGCCAAAGAGATATCAATGATAGGGAAAATAAATATATCTGATGCGGCGGCTTTCTCTCGTCTGACGGAAGCTATATAATCTGGAAAATTGCGCCTCCAATATCCAATCTTGCCACAATGGTGGCATTTGTCTTCAGCTGCTTTCTTCTTCGACTTGCTCAGTTTCACTACCTTTCCTTTGGGAGGAACACTAGAGCGAGTCTTTTTTTCCTTTTTTCTTCTTTTCGCCAAGTCTCGTAGATTGAGAAGAAGAAGAAGAACTACACAAAGACGACTTTGAAATGAGTGTCGACACTCCTTTCTTGATGTCCTCCTCAGCACTCTGAAGCATCCTATGTAACTAACTGTAGACAACGAATCCCATGCATGTTAAAGTTCATAATGAACTAGGAATATGATGGTGTGATTGAGCCAAGAATCAGTTGAAAGTCAAACTTTTGAAGCTGCTTAATGAGATCTATCATGTGCAGGACATGTGGACTCACTGGCTTACCATCATCCAACCGGTCATGGAACAATTTCACGGAGATTCTATGCACCAGGGTCTGCTCTTGGTTCAGAAATAGCTCTCGAAGCTGAGTTATAATGTTATAGGAGTCAGGCATATCAACATACTACCTCTTCAGATCATGAGACATAGTACAAAGAATGAATGATCAGACTCTCATATTATCATCCTTCCATATTCGAAATATCTCTTTCTCTTCATGTGTAAACTCTGGAGCAATATCCAACGGTACTGGATTATCTAGCACATAGCCCAACTTCTCGGACCTCAAGACAATCTTAAGATCTCATTCCCATTCACTAAAGTTCTCAGGACCAGTCAATTTTTTCGCGTCCAAGACACGTGCAAAATGATTAGAGGAAGTAGTAGCTGCCATCACAGACTTAACAAAAGAAACAGAAATTAACAGAAAAATTAATTTCATCAATATCATAAAACATCTAATATATCATGTAATTTTTAATATAAGGATGTCCTCCAACTATTTTACATAAATTGATAATCCCTAAACAAAATACGAGAATTTAATAATTAAAATGAATTCTATAACAAGAAGTAGACCTCATAAATATATTTTGACCCACAACTTTGGCATATTGTGCTCAAATATATTTGAAAGTATATAACAATTATCAATCACATCCAATGTGACTATTTAGCATAGGTCCTGAACTGTTTCTGATCCTCACTACTTTAGCATATATTGGATGGGACGTATTCAAGGAAATACTCGTCAATGAACACATCCAAGGTACTTATGCACTACTCACTACTTTGGCATATATTGGTATACATTTTTGCTCGAATTTATTTCTTATCAAATAAGTTTTACCAGCATAAACAAATTTCTATTAACCATAGCCGCACTGCTTTGGCAAATATAACCACGATATCGAGAAAAATATTTACATCTGCATTGACGAGACGGACCCATTAGTGTACAATACACTCATAAAACACAAAGCCTTATTATGGGGATTTTGCAAAAACTGTCAAATAGCCAAAATAATTTATCCAATCAATTAATTCTCACGCATTTGTAAAATAAATTGAATTAAATATCAAATATTTAAGGCATGAAAAATATTTTGGATGTGGGATCAGACACTCTGATATCATTTTGTTGGGGTAAGCGCAGCGGAAGGTGCAGTGGAAGGGCGAAAAATGATTTTTAAACATTTTAAAAACTTCCCGAGCAAATTAATTAATATCAAATATTTTTAATTCACCCAAATAAATTTAAATAAATTATTTATTAACAATTAATAACATAATATATTTTGAAACAAGATGAATTATTTCACGAAAATATTTTCCGACAAATGCTATGCGTAACAGGCAAATGGTCAAACCGGTTGACCAATCACCGAGCCGGGCCAACCTGGTCACTTCGGCAACGATCGATCGGTCAGCCATTGGGCTACCCGAACAATGCCTAGTTCACTAGTTTCGTAGCCGTGATGCAGTGAGCCCATTTCGACGCGAATTTCGTCGTTTTCTTGTAGTTTCACCCTGGAACAATTTCCAGAATTTATCCACCACCTAATTGTTGGGTTGATGCTCAGAGCGTCAATTCCCCGTTGTATTTCCTTGTAAATACTCTTGTAAACGTTTATTATAATTAAAATAAGCAGTTTCTATAATATAATATATAAATACGTAATTGACCTTAGAATGATTAGTCATGATGCAGTTGAAAAAAACGTCGCAACTGACATGACGTAGTTCGTGGTCAAGAATTACACTACTTGATCAGTAAAGTAAATCTGTTGAGACCGGTACATGTCGTATGCTGAATATTAGATTCTAATGGTTTCTCAATGAACCATGAGTCTTGGAGACTCATATAGACGTGTAGGTGTTTATAGCGGATAAATACTGAGCGACTCATCGAAAATTCGTAATGGATGGTATACCAACGTTAATAAGGATCTTCTCAGGTTGACTAGCATTTGTGATTCTTAGACTTGAGATATCACTATGGGCACATGAGACATATTCCACACTTAGATGACAATCACGTCACCGATCTATTCAGATTAGACTTTCGCATGTTCATTGGATGTGGACAAATCTTCAAGGTGTCCTATGTGACCCTTGTTACTTTTTCAGAGATGGCAGAGAGATTTTGCCCAACACTAATCTTAAATGCAGGCCTAACTTTGGAAACAACCAAATTCTACAAACTAAGAATTCTTTCTCGTACAACTTTTTTGACATCACAACATTTGTTTAAGGTCAAACTTTTAAAATGAATCCAACCACACAAACCACAAGGTACTCGAATCTCAGCTGAAACCCAAATATATATATATATATATTTATATAAAATAGAAGCTCTAAAAGCCAACTTGGGTTTTTAAAGTGAATTCAAGGGATATGTTTCAGATCAAAGGAAATTCAAAAAAACAAGAATTTAAGCGAAGTTATATAAAAAATATATATATATATTTCACACTAAAACTGGAAATATTATACCGTCATGAGCCTTTTTGTGTTGCTTGTGGACACGCTTCATGAGTGTGAGGAATTCCACTACTCAATAATTATTTTATACATAACAGAAAATGATTTTTTTAAAAACACCAACTATAGTGCTCTTACTTTGTATTCCCTTATTTTGGACAAAATGTCGATTCAGTTGAGTGGACTAACTGATGGTGAACAAGAAATTGTGATATCGGAACAATCATGCCCGTTTTGTGCGCCTTCCGACTAGAAGTGCCAACTCCATATCAATTTTGAGGGAAATATCAAGTGCTTTAACGGAATGAGTCAGTGCACCACTGCAAATATCAATTGACCACAAAATGTTAAGCGTACCAAAAATTTACAATTATTAAGGCCGGCATTAAATTATACCTTCTTAACTACAAAGGATGCAATACTCGTGAATAACTAGTAGAAAATATCAGTCTATTTTGCCAATTATTTATGAATGCTTAGTATCTTGTCTCTACCTAAAAGCTTTGGATCCCTTTTTCTCTCACTTGTACCACATTCTGATAATGTTGTTGGTTAATTCCTTCACGTGTAAACCTTTACCTCTTTAAACTAATTTCCATCAATCCTATAAATATTCTAATTAAGACCTTATTTACTGGAAATTTATGTGTCCTATGTGTGTGTATTTCTATGTAAACACATAAAACGCTTGAATCAGATACAGTCCTCTCAATAAGAAACATACCTTGTCATATATTGAGCCTAATGTAAAAACCAAAAAAAAAAAATTTCATGCCATATTTTCAAAATTCTTCCTAATTGTGTAAACATGAAAAGTAGAAGTTTAAGCTACTTTCCTGCAGAGAGCAAATACTATCTTTCTTTATGCAAGACATATTAAACAGTAATGAACTGGTGGTACAATACTGCTAGAAATGTTTACATTGTTTAAGTTGTATGTTGAATAGCAATCACAAGAACAGTTGATCCAATTTACCTGGAAATGTAGGTCACCCCAGTTTGTCCAATTTTATGGACTGTTTCAATAGTAACATTACCTGATGCCTGCAACCATGGAATAGATGAATCGCTATTCACCTTAAAAATAGTTGAATAAAGACTCAATGGAAGTAGTTGTATAAAGTCAACCAACTTGACATTAATGATATCTGGTAGCATGTAGAATCTAAAGATACAGAATGAAGTGGTTGAAATTGATTTGAAGACATGCTTCAGAAAATATAGAGCGAAGAGATAAACAACAATAACACGCTTAAACAGGAAAATCCTTATCCCGAGTATTTCAAAAAAAATGAAGCAGCTACTAGACAATCAGCAGTCATTATCATAACAGAACTTTGGACATGCTTTATGCTGATAATAAAGAACCTTCCAGAAAGAGTATGTGCAAGCAATACTAAAGGGATTTCAAGTTTTGATTCAGATGCTTTGAATATTCCACAGAAGTTTTCCTCTACTCAAGATAGGCAAACCAAGCAGACAAAGTATCTCTCCCTAAAAGATGGTGTGATAAATCGAGCATTAGAGGATATATTTAGTTGAATGATGACTACATGAACAGAGTGCACATATAGGCTATGGCAAAAACCTAATACACCAAATAGTTTGCAAGAAAATAAATGCTTTAACTAAAACTAAGAGCCACCTCTGTATCAAATCTCCGATTAATTAACTGAACAGCTTCTTTAAGCATTGAAACATCAACATCCCCATTTGGTAGTGGGACAACCATATTATCCAGCATTATCCTGGTCAAGGAAGTCTTTGTTTGAGATGCATACTGTAATACCTCATTTACTTCCTCAAGTGTTCTGGTCTCAACCTGGAGAAACACAACTCGTTTAACAATATGCATCTCTCAAAAGTTCGCCTATTTCAAAATTCAAACTAAAAAAGAAGGTAGATAATGGAATTCAGAGGAAAAACTGGGGGCAAAAAAAGAAAGATAGACCATGCACCATATCAAGAATTTCTTATTAATTGAATTTCTTATTAATTTGATTTCAACGTTGCTTATCATTCTACTTTACAGTATTTTTGATCTGCGGAAGACAATTTTTTCAAATTACCTCAACCTCCATTTGAAGATTCTGTTGCCCTAGATACTCATCAACAGATTTGATGGCATTTATGATACCTCCGGCTGCTGATAATGATTATCTTTTATCAAAACCATATCAAATAAACCCATTCTGTGATTCTTCCCTCCACCAATTAGTACCTATAATGATAGAATCTACCAGGTCACCAAAAAACTTATATTCAAACTAAAGTAGAACACCAAATGAAAAAAGCAAGGATGAATGATCTACACCGCCCATTTATCCACCAAACGTAACCCTGGAGCTGTCTTTCTTGTCTCTAAAATGTATGCTGGGTGTGCAAGATCTGCCATTGCCTGCAAGAAGCAGCGCATATTATATCTCATGTATCTAACAAGGATATTATCACGACCACATATGACAGGCCCATGGCTCATTCAATATACTGAATCGCCGATAACTAAGTTACATTTTAATGATGAAATTCATTTGCGCAACTTTTTTTAGTGTTAGGTTCTCATCATATAAAAGCTCTACATGATTCAAGCTTATGAGTCAGCCTACGTGATTAGGCTAAGGCCAGATCAGTGACAAGCCACCCAAACTGTCCAGTAAAGGTTCAATGATCCCTTAAGTAATTATATGCTTCCGTCATGCATATAGCATGTTAAATCTTAATTTGAGGTGATAGGGCCAAACTTGTCTTAATGACAATTTATAATCTAAAATTTGACACTGAAATGTAAAGGAGTGATACAAGAAATGCAAACTTGTACAAAGGGCATAGAGGGAATTGACCAATTCCTCCTGGAATTTGACTACTATTTTTGGGGATTTTTAATCGTGAAAACCAAAAAAAAAAAAAAATTCACACCACTCAAATTCTTGACTCAATCAACTTGTTCTCTTACATATCTGAACATCAGCAGTCCAGATAAAAAGAAATGATTAGTCATTGTAACAACCAAATGTTATCATCCACAACCTTCTATTTGATTTTATTCAAAAGTTCAGGGAATAAGAAGACCTTAGTTAGAGTTGCTATTCCACTCATCCGCTGCATAAAATTTAGCACCACTCTTTCGGCAACAACAATGTTGTGTGCCCGCCCTGTATAGAGGGAACAGAAATATCATAAATCATCAAGGAACCCTACCAAGATGTAATTATTTTTCTTGGTTTACCAGAAACTTTGCCAAACTGCAATCCCTTGTGAACGTGATCACCATCCTTTAGAGACCACTCCACCTAATAAAAGAATGTACATTAAGAATGATGACACGTGGAATAGAAATCACACAAATTAAAAAAAAAAAAAAAAAAAGCATGTATTAATACCTTCAGGGAAGGATCAACCTCATGAAATATCATCTCTGCAAGTGCAACCCCAGCAACGATACCATCCTCCTTTGCTAGGAAGTGGGCTTCCACTTCCATGTCGAATGGAATGGTGGCCAGACAAGTTACATCCCCTGCAATTGTACTATACAACTTGCTCAGCAGTTTCTATCACTGAATATCAATACCTGGCTATAGAAGCCTTTACTTTTACATTTGTATGAAAATCATAAAGCTCATTAAGTTTCAACTCAGCAACATGAAAATGATTGAATTGAACCTCGATCACCAGCATCTTCCGCAAGGGCTAGTTTGACAACACCCTTTAAATCATAGGTAGGGTGTGAAGGTAGCTTTATCGCCATTGATTCAGACGAGATACCAGGATTTCTGATTCCAGCTGCAGACATTCTAACAATCTGCCTTCAAATATCCAAACAATTCAATTAGGATCAACCAACAGACTAACCAAAAGTTTGGAAACAAAATACCAAGCAAACCTTGAAGTAGTACAAAGGCGAGGCCAAACCAGTGGAGAAATAAAAAGAACCCCAGGCATTAACTGTGTGTTTCTGGAACTCTTATCGTGTGCAAACAACAGAGCTTCAACTATAATCTGTTTACATGCAACCACCAGGAATAGCCGCCCCACCACATCAATAACCAGAAAATAAAGAGAAAAAACCTACCTTTAATAAAAGCAATAAAAAACAAAATTCACAATTATACATACCTTAACAAATGGAATTCAAATACATATATAAGTTAGACATATATTGCAACCAGCAAAAGAACAATGAACAAAAAAAATTACAACATTCCTTTGAAATGAGTTCAAGTGGAAACTAGAAGCAACTGCCCAAAGGAATATCCCGGTGTACAGTTATAAGCTTGTAAAATCTTTAGAGCAACAAGTAACAACCTGTGAGTACATTATATCATAAGCAGCCAATTTCTACATTATTCCTTATTCTTCCACAACATAATACAGATGCATAAAACTTAATTATATAAGTAGAAAAAAAGTTTAATCAATAGTTAGCTACTGAGAACAGCATTCAGTCCACTGACTAACTTTGCACCAAAGAATCATATTATTCCAAAAAAATTAAAAAAAAAAAAAAAAAAAAAAAAAAAGAACCCACAAAATTTATTCTTTAAACCAAACAAAACTAATGGTGAATATAAAAATTCTGCTGTAAAACTAATCTCAAGTGCATATAATAAAAAGAAATGGTAAAAGCCCAAAAGGGTTATCATTTTACATACAAATAAAAGCAAAGAAGAAGATTAGAGATGAAGAATTTTACCTGATAAGATGATTCAATAGGAAATTTGAGATTTTTTTGGTAAAGGAGGCCGAGGATTGCGCGGTTATTCTGAAGGTGACTGTTTAGCTTTAGCAAACAAAAACAAATGAAGTGGACGACCATCACATAAACTACTAAACTAGCATCATATTTTTCTTTTCTTCTTTCAAACAAAAAAAAAAAAAAAACAAAAAACAAAAATAGCAATAGAACCCTCGAACCCCGTCTGAATATCATTAATTATCAAAACAGTAAATAATCAAATTATTGAAGAGTAAATATTCATCACAATCTTAATCTTATATTTTGCTTCAATTCCATCCATCACATTTTTATAATTTTAAAAATATTTTAAAACCCCATTCATTATAAAGTTTTTTTTAGTTTGACAATTTTACCCTTAAAATATAAATAATTAAAATAAATGACAAAAAGTATATTTCTAACCAAAAAAATAAAAATTATTTAAATTAAGAAGATTTAATTAACAATTTTAAATAAAAACTTTCTTTTTAACAAAAAAATAAAAAACTATTTAAATTAAAAAATTATAGCGATAAATACAATTATTTAATTATTATTATTATTATTTAAATTGCATTGCAATTATTAATCATGTAAAATTTATTTCATATTAGAAAAAACATTTAAATAATATGTTAAAGTATTACTGTCATTTTTTAGCTTTCCTATTATAATTAAGGAAATATTTCATATATTTTCATTTATTTGGATTTAGTGGTGATTATATACATAAACACACAAATATTAATTTAAAGAAATAAAATTTAAACAACTCAGTATATATTTTAAGTTCTTATAATTTAATTTTTGATTTTTTTTGGTTAAAAATTTATATAATTCATATTTTTATTTAAATAATTTTGTATATTATTATTTAAATTGAATTGTTGTAAAAATATCAAATTCTGTAAATAATTAAATTAAAGGATGTGTTGAGGTATTTTACAAACTATAAGGATGTAATAGGCTTTAGAGCCAAGATATATATGAATGTAAATATTATTTACCCAATTACTAAATTAATTTTTTTTTTCATTTTCATTCTTGTCTTTTTTAATTTTACCCTTTTTAGTAATGAGTGGGGCTGGAGTGGGGCTGGGTTGGGTTGGGTATATATGTCATTCTAAATCAAATCAACAGGATGTATTGAAGGTATTTTATAAAATATAATATGTAATAGGCTTTAGAGCCAAGATATATAAATGTAAAGGATATTTACCCAATTATTTTTTTCTTTTCACTTTCTTCTTTTTTTAAATTCTATCACTTTTTAGTAATGAGTGAGGTTGGAATTGGGTTAGGTTATGTATATATCATTTTGAGGTCTACTCTTCCTCCTTCCTTGTAAGTTTTTTTCCTCCTTTGTCTCTTGTAAAATTATTATTTTACCCATCTTCTTTGGTCCTCCAAAACTATATATGTATATATATGATTTAATTAATTTATTAATTTATTTGTTTATTTTATATTTATTTATTTATTTTGATTATTTATTTATTTATTAACAGTACTTTTTAGCAAAATATATGGTAATGAAGGAGCAAAAAAATTTAAACAAAGTATCTGCCAACATGAATAAAAACTATTTTTTAACGTTCTTTGACTAGAACTAAAGAGAACATTAATAGCAAGTGAGTATAATAACTCCAAACATTCTCACCAAAGTAAATTTCTCTAATTCAAAATAAATAACGAACGTGTATAAGAATATATAAGATTTATTAAATAATAAAGAGAATAGATATATAAATAATATTAATGAGAAAATAATCAATGAAGACAAAATAAAAGATTATTTAAGATAAAAATAAAAGAATTCAATTAAAAAAAGTAAAATAAAATAACTAAATAATTAAATTTAAAAAATAAGGAAATAAATTAATAAAATAAAAAAGTACAATAAAATAAAAGTAAATTAAAAAAATAAAAGGGGAAAAATTAAGGGAAAAAAGAATTATTAAATTTAAAAAATAAGGAAATAAATTATGAAATAAAAAATAAAATAAAATAAAAGTAATTAAAGAAAAAAAATAAAAGGGATAAAAATTAAGGAAAAATAAAAGAAAATATTTGGAAAGAAAATAAAAGAAAAGAAACGTCATATAGGAAAAAAAAAATAGAGAGAGAATAAATTGAGAGGGTGAATATGTCTCAAGGGATGGAGGATAAATTTTCTATCATTTTTCATATAACTAGTTTAAGAATAATATTGGTTGCATTCCCTAAGCTCTTTGTCAATACTTACTTTTTGTTATTTTGTGCCCAAAATGATAAGATGTTTTTTAAAATTTTAAGTTTACTTTTTCAATTTATTATATTAAAATTAAAAAGACAATTTTATTGTTGAATGAATACTCAAATAGTAAGTGCAATTAGAATTGTTGTTTACTTAATTATCTTTTTTATAAAGAGCAATGATAAGTACATAAAAAAATAGCCTAACTACACTCAAAGACAAACAAATTTAATTAAAGACAAATAATTTTCACTTATTATTTATTGTTTTTGTGTTATTTTTGAGTTAATTTCTGTACTTTATCATTTATATTTGAGAAAATAAATTTTTTTTTTTTTTGGAAAAGACTATAAAAAGGGTTTGAGAGAGTGATTTTCAAACAACTTTATCTCCTCTTATTTTTTTTTTTTTATAAAAAGTGATTTAAAGGCAAAAAAAAGTTGAAGGATATAACTTTGGTTGATAGTTATTTTTTGGGAAAAATCTAAAAAAAAATCAAACAAATATAGTCTAAAGATAGACTTAATTAAGTTATATTAATCTTTGTAAGCCATTTTTCAAGTTAATACTATTACTATTATAAATTAAAGCTCTGTTTGGTATAATTTTTTAAATAAATTATCTTCAAATAAGCTTTTATTAGTATATCTTTTGGAATTATAGTTTTTTTTTTAGGGTTGGTGCTCGGAGTGCCAATCTGGATCGTATTTATGTCTGATTCATGAATATGAACAATTCATTTTTCCATAATATTACATATTTATGGTAGTACTTCTTGCTTTTATATACATATTCGATCTAATTACGATTAGATTGAAACTAAATACAGTTTAGGATATATATATATATATATATATTAGATAAGGACCCGATAATATATTTATAGTACGCAGTTACAAAGTAGTTTGTAATTGACATTGGAAAGTATCATTACTAAGTATATTATCAAATAAAGTTCCTGGTCAATATTTACTAACACGGGTCGGTTAGTAAAATATGCTGAGACCAGTACATGTCGTATATCGAGACTTTGTCTGATGGTTTATCCCAATGAATCATGAGTCTTGGGAGACTCGTATCGACATGTAGGTGTTTATTTGATAAACACTGAACGACTCACTGAAGATTTCCTAATAGATTATACAACAATGTCAATAAGAATCTTCTCGGTTCGAGTAGCATAGTGGTCTTTCGACTTGAGATACCATTGTGGATATATGAGTTATCCTCCACACTTTGCCATGGCCGAACCTAACTCCATTAAAAGTTCCCAAAATTTTCTTGAAGATACAAGGAAGAAAGTGAAGAAATTGAAGAAAAAATTGAGGAAATTACAAGATTTGGAGGTAATTTTCAATAATCTTAAACTTAGAAAGCTTATTTCTTGTTCTTTAATATCTAGAATTTTTCTAGGGTTTCTTCCTTTCTTAGATTTTTGGGCTTTTTGATTTGGAGGATGGATTTGGAGACTAGATGCATGTATGAAGTTTAATTGGATGATATTAGTGTAATAGTGATTTACTTTTATCATAGAATTATTTTTGAGTTCTTCATAGGTGGTGGTTTTGGTTGATGTTAGTATTAATATGATTATTATTGAGAAAATTGGATTTATAGCATGAAAAATGATATTTTTTGTTACAAATCAGATCTGGAAATTCTATATTTTTGGTGATGAAAAGTATGTTGTATAAATATATGGGATGTGTTTTCGGAATTGGAACAATTTCCAGAAATTATTTCGAAGTTGAAATATGCGAAAACGACGAAAAATGACGTTACCGGGTGAGTTTCAGGCTTACCGGGTGTCCGCTCTCCAAACAGTGAATTGGTCACTATTGGGGCTGACTTTGGCAGCCCTCATGCGTATTGGTTGGTCGGTTTTCACAAAAACGTGTTTTATACCATTTTGTGGAAAAATATTTTCTTAAAAGTTTCGTGATGTTTCTAACCTATTTATGTCGTTATTTGATATCGAATAAAGAAATACGAATGAATTATTCACATTGGATATTGAATAATTTATTTGGTAATTTTAAAAGTTTTTAAAGTTGTGATTTCGCCCAAACTGCGAGCTTCCACTGCGCCCGCGCTAAAAACGTTTTCATAAAAATTTCGTGATGTTTCTAACCTTGTCAGTACGGATGCAATGATTTACTGGTGATGTAGCTGCATCATGCCAAAGTTGTACAGTTATGGCTGATGATAGTTCATTTCCGCCGGTAAAACTTATATGATAAGCGACAAATTCAAGTGAAAGTAGAAATCCAAAATCAGCCAAAGCTGTCAGGACTATATCGGTAGGTTGAGTTTGTCACTGACAAGTGAAGCCTTGATACACCTCATTGTGAATGTGCCAAAGCTTTCATAACGAGAAACAGTCATGACCAAAATCAGGAGTCACTGTGAGTGTGATTGACAATAAGTTGTCTACCTGTGAGTATACGTAGGCGAGAACATGCCAAAGCTGTGAGTCAAAATATATTCACGGGGTCCACTTCACATTATGGAATTCAATTTAATTATTGAATTCCCGTTTTTCGTTGCGAATTATGGTATTACATAAAATAGTGGGAGGCACTACTGGGTTAAAAATCTATAACGAAGGCAGTGTGTAATATTATGAAAATTATCGCTAATGTTTCCTTTTATATTGTTGATAGAATTGAACTTTTAATCCACTGCATGCATATTTTATATATATGTTTTCTGACTTTCCTTCTGGTTTCAAATTTTTAGAATATGAGTAGGCTTGGATATTGTTAGATTAGTCAAAACCATCGGGAACTGTTGTTCCGACTTTCTTTGAAAATCAAAATGGTTATTGACTTAGTTATTAAGTCACATTAGGTAATTTAAATAGATATCCGTTTTAGGATATAATTGTCTAGAAATGATAGTTTCTTATGCTATAAGAATTGACGTGAATTTATTCATGTCTCGAGATTCTTGATTGGCATTAAGAAAACCCATATTAGGTATTTATTTATCTGATAATGATTTTTTTTTACTGCATTAACCTTTAGAGGTAATGTGTTAGACACAGTTTGCTAATCAGTTATCTACAATTGTTGTGAATAGTTGAAGGCAAATTATAAAGCTAAAGAAATGAGATGTGTATAGTTATGTGTAGAGAATATTGATTCTCACAATATGACAACTATAGGTATTGGATATCAGATCTCTCGTCTAGTTATTTAAAATATTATTCAATGATTGTTTTGATATTTGATTTCAGAGCTTGCGACTATTGGATAGTTACTTGTTCTTTATAAACAGTTGTTACATATTTTAATATGACTAGTAGTATCATTGATATAGAGATAAACATTAAGAAAAATATTCGGTTAAATAAATAATTTAGAACAGTGCTTTATGAGATTTTATCACATAGCATTAGATGTTTATTTCGTATGTTAAATGATGGTATGATATGAGATCACACCACATATCCTTATCCATTTAATGAATATTGTATTCGGGAATGTGATTAAATCTCATTTAACCATTGATCGTAATTGGACCACAGATTTATTAAATTAATACATTAGATGTATGTAGTTTAATGAATTGGAAATTACCTTGGATAGTTTGCTTTACTTCGTAACTTAGTTAATGAATTGTCATGACTTAGTTATGTTTCTAAAAGAATATATATTGAATGTCTTGAATGGTTAGAGAACTGTCATTATGTTTCTGATGAAACGCATATAGAATATTTTGAATGGTTCAAATATATTCGATTTGAAATTTTGAAAACTATATCTTTAAAATTCATCTTAAGTCTTTGAATTGTTCAAAGATGTTTGATGACCGGTGCATTCACATGCGTATAACGCAAGCGCACGTATCGTTCAAGTAACATAAAAATATCGATCCCAAGAGGACTTAATTCCTACTGTTGTTATTAATTATTGATACTATTTATTACAGGTATCTAATTATAGGTAGAAGAGAATGATTGTTTGATTGGTTGGTTGAATGTGGATTTGAGAATTAAAATAAAAATAGACTCAAAAGAAAATACTAAGGAAAATAACAAAAGACTCAAAGATCTAGGGTTGTGACTCCACACAATATTATTAAAAAGATGAATTGATTCTCTTATAAATATGTAATAAATTAGTTTGCTAACCTAGAACACGAAGATATGCAAAAGCCTCTTCCGATGGTCAGATGCAAATACCCAGTATAACCCAATTGAATCATATTCCTATGTCAACCAAATTACCTGGATTCATTAAGGTCAAGTTCCAATTATGGCTACCCCCGCCCGACAGGTATATTCCTATCCTGTAAGGAAATCTATTAAAGGGTTATCTATCCTCAAGGAATATCGTGAGCTATTGAATCTAAGGCTGAAACCTAAAATCTCTTTTCCAAGTTCATTTTAAGTTTACCACATCAATCTTATTGGTGATCAGACAACAAGAAGCATTAAGCTTAAGACTCAATAAACAAACTAAATAATTACCCATAAAAAGAAAATCAATTATTAAGTGTGGATATTGTGTTTCATCACTTGCCTAGAATAAAAATAAATTGATGGGGGTCGGGTATTCACTTTTACTATATCTAATTTAGAAATCTCCCTTATTATAATGTAGAATTTATATGTGATATTACCAACCGACCATATATGTGGTATCCTCATTAAGTCAGATTTTAATTAAGTCCAACCAGCCATAAAGGCGGTAACATTATTTGTCCATAAACCAGCCATATAGGCAGTAATTATCTGTCACTTAAGATCGGCCATATAGGCGGTGTTACTTTATGTCAAATAAATAAAACCAGCCATTAAGGCGGTAATCCTTTTAATTTGAATTATAATTTCCATATTATAATTAAGGGAGATTAATCTAAATTAAAATAATAAAAGCTTCACCCTTCCCCCAGCGAAAATCTAACTACTAAACATAAAAGAAAAGAGAAGAAGAACTACTACTATTACTGAAAGTAAAAATGCATAAATTAAATTACTAAAAGTAAACACACAAGATGCAATCCTTAAATTCCTTACAAAAACCTAAGGAAAGCAGGAGAATTAAAAATCAAATGGCTTGGTATTTATAGAAAAACCTAAAGGCTTCCACCAATTTCTCCACTGATTGCTCCACCAATTGCTCCACCAAACATGGCACCAACATGGCATCAAACATGGCATCAAATATGACACCAAACATGGCATCAAACATGGCACCAAACATGCAAGCATGTTTGGTGGAAGTTTGACAATTTTTATTTTATTTGTATTAATTTTATTTTATATTTTGAAAATGACTGTAGTAATTACTCAAAATATACTGGATTGTTCATCAATTTCAGCCTTCCAAACTTCCGAACATGAAAATATTTAAATCTTCAAAGTTGTAGATCTTTGAGTCTTCTTTAATCTTTAACTTGAATCCGCTCAATCGGATATCGGATGAAAAAGTTATGGCCAAAATACGAAACATGCACAAAATTAGAATTTAGGACTGCACTTCGTGACGCGTATAGTAAAATTTCGTTTTTGACATTTTTTCCTCCAAATTTCATCGTTTTAGCCCCGAGTTGATTCCATTAAGTCCCAATATTATTTTTATCTGCAAAATAAATAAAAACACATCAAAATGTTCATAAAACTCGAGAAACTAAACAAAATATTAGGTTAAATGAATGGGAAATAGTGATATAATTACCACTCATCACACCCCCAAACCTAACACTTTGCTAGTCCTCGAGCAAAACAACAAAATAAAATAACATAAACATCTTTAAATTAAAATTAAGCTAAGCCTCTTTCGTAGGGATCACGGTTGCATTTAGCGTATGCAACAAGCCTTTAAACCCCTATGTGTCTCTAGTGGACGAGTTATAGTCTCGTGAGGGTTTACATCAATGATACCCACAAATATTTTACAAAAGTAAAAAAGTAGTGAAACTAATGCATACAAAAGTACAAAAACAAGAGAAAAGAGAATAAAGAAGCTTGTGACTAATCAAGTGAAACTTCTACTCCAAGTTAGTAGTTGTTTTCTTTCTTTTTAAACTACCGAATAAGTAAATTCTCCGATTATATTTACCATTCTCCATATATACAGTCAACAAAATATTAATCAATTCATTTTTTCCCACAATAGTCACAAGTGCAGTTGATAAGAGAGTAATATTTTTGTCCTAAAGTTTTATCAAATTTCACACCTTTTTGTAGCAATGGAATAATTTTTCTGATTTTTCTAATTTTTTTCTTTCTTTTTCTGATTTTATTTTTTTATTTATATACAATATCTTCCGTCTATGTAGCGAGCTTTGGGTCGGTGGCTCCCAAACCAGTTGGCTTTAGGGCACCAGGTGTTAAGACACCCCTACGGACTTAATTACTCAGACTTTAGATATATATTTTTTTTGCAACATCTTTGATTCATGTAGCGAGCTTTGGGCCAGTGACTCCCAAACCAGTTGGTTTTAGGGCACTATATGTTAAAAGCCCATACGGACTTAATAACTCGGATCTCATATGTTTTTTTTTTCTCATTTTTTCTATTTTTTTCTATTTTTTATTTTTTTTTACTCCATTGCCATTTATAGATGCTTTCTCCAATTAAACTAGAGCACTGAATATTACAAACTTTTCAATTACAACTCATGTCCATATGTTACTATGCATATTGATAATATCTGCCAACTGAGCATATGAAGATTCATTTTAATCAGTTTTATGGAGAATTCACAAATTAAATAATTTAAAAGGAAATAAACAAAAATTAACTTGTTTCGAAAATGGGTTGAAACACGTATCAGGAGTGGGAACTCCTTACACAGCTATTTCTCACTAATTTCACCTTTTTAGTCAAAATAAAAACGCAAAAACGCAAAATATTTTTGTAATTTTTGAAAAAATTTCAATTTTTTTGTATTTTCCGATAAAACTTTAGTACTAAAAATAAGAAAAACAAGATACAAACTAACTATTCCCCTCCCCCAAACCTAAATGAGACATTGTCCCTAATGTCTTAAACAGTAGAAGGAGAGTTAAGAAGGTCGTACCTGGTTAGCTGAAAATCTACGAAACATTACCGATTAAGATCTATGTCCAATTTACGTTTCTTATCATGATCTCTATCTGACCAGTTCAACTTGGAAAGAATGGGGTCGATTTTTGGTTCAAAGGCTAGGATTTGGTCAAATAATTCCTCGGCCTCTGTTGCAGTTAGGAAAATATCTGGTACTGATTTAGTGACGAACTCATGTCTCTTAGCTGATACGATGCGTTCATCTCCATTTGTTGGTCCAATTAATTGTTCGTCCGCCAAAGGTTTTGGGATGATTCCCAAAACATGTCCACCACCTTCCTGAACGGCTTTTGAAATGATTCCCATTAATCCAATATTGCCACCGCCATATACTAGGTGCATATTTCGTTCTGATATGACTCTCCTCAATTCCTTTGAGCCTCAATGAATTCTGGTTTGTTACCAGAGTTGGATCCACAAAAAACACAAATTCGCTTGAATCGCTGCTGTGACGTTGCTTCCATTTTCTCTCTCTTGTTTGGATGTATATATGGATGTGTCGAAGAGAGAAATGTAGAACTGAATTTATAGAACCTGAAAATGGGTGAGTAATAGTAGCACTAGTACCTGAAAAATGACAATTATTAGATGAACATTAAAATAAATCGTGAAAAGTCAAAAGGTTTAGATCTTTTCGGCGAAAATAAAAGGAAATAACAAAATAAAAGCAAGTCAAAGTAATTATTAAGGCAACGGAATTGTGTACGCAATACGCCACTCGCTTAGTATAAATTCATCAGGATGCGTCTCAAGAATTCATTCCTTACTCAGCCATCTCTCATGAATTAGCTCTCATCTTTGCGATTGCCAAACACCTTTCTTTCTGTCTTAAAATGCTCCGTTTGTGCCTTTCCCTACAAAAATAACACACAAAATAAAAAAAAAAACTCTACAACATGTATACACAAAATATGAAAATAGAAATTACAACAAAATTGCATGGGTTGCCTCCATACTAGCGCTAAATTTTTATCTTCAGCCAGACGTGACTGAAATCCATTTGTCAATGAGATTTCAGTGTCGTCTTGGATGTCCGATTAAAGACAATCACATGTGCGTTGCTTTTGAAGGGTCTCTTCCAACGGTGAGGTGGTGAAAATAGTTTTGTCTCATTCAGTGCTTGTGCCACCTTTTTAACTTTGTCGCTCTAGCAATTCCTACAAAGAAAGAAAGAAAGAAAATCAGGAGGTCTCGTATGGTGCTTGACCTGGAATGGAAGTTCCATTCTGTCAAGCTTCTGGGTGATGTCTTTGATCTGTACTCCCCAAAACAGTGATGTTTCGCCTGAATTCACTGGATCATCGATAAGGTCAGACATTTGCTCCTCCATTTGCTCTACTTCTTGCTCCACATTTTCTTCACATATGTATTTGAAAAATTCTGCATTCAGCTCTTCATCTGTCATCTGTGAAATGCATGCTTCAAAATTATCAACCTGAGGATGAAAAGATGTGTCTGGCATTAGGTCTTCATCCTCTTATCTGGGTGAAATGATTGGCTCAGGTAGATCTTCTTCAAACATTTATGCAATAGATGCTCCAAGATCTTCATTTTGAGGATACAGAATTCCATCCTCAATTGTTGATGCAGTTGGTACAAACAACTCAGCTTCATCTTCGTCAGAAACTGAATAATAAAAATCAAATCGAGACTTTGCCAATTCGGGCTCTTGAACTGATACCTCTGATTGTTGATTCTGCTCAGCCTCCTCTTCTGCTGAAGTGTCATCGTGAAATGCTTGGTCATATGAAATTGTCTGATCTGATCTGTCATTCTCTGTATGGATTCTATTTGACTCTGAAGTTGTGCATCAATTTGAACTGCCCATTCTTTGAACCAATCTCTGAGCATGTGAAGTATCTCATCTTCCTCTGATGGTTCTGGTTCTTGAAAATCATAGGTGGATGGTGGATAAGATGGAAAATGTGATGGTTCTTCGTACCATGAAGGATTTTGATAGCTCTGCCACCCTGGATTGTAGTTGTACTCGCAATGATCTCTCGGGTGGTTACCATTACATATGTCACATCTCCTCATTGCGTTCTGTTGAGAAAATGTAGTATTACTTGGTTCTGGCATCCAGTGATAATTGTTGGGTTGGACAACAGGCCTCAGAAAATCGGACTGTTGCTCCCAGATGTGGGGTGTATATTCTTGTAAAGTACGTAATCTCTCAAACTCTCAGTAGTGTACCATTTTTCAACCACCTGAAATAAAAGAAAGAAATAAAAATTACAGATAAAAATAAAGAAAATTAGATACAAGTAAATTAGATAGCTTCAAAATTAATAACTCAAGAAATATAAGTCCCCCGTAACGGCGCCAAAAACTTGACTGGTGCATTCACACGCGTATAACGCAAGCGCACGTATCGTTCAAGTAATATAAAAATATCGATCTTACGAGGACTTAATTCCTACTGTTGTTATTAATTATTGATACTATTTATTTACAGGTATCTAATTATAGGGAGAAGAGAATGATTGTTTGATTGGTTGGTTGAATGTGGATTTGAGAATTAAAATAAAAATAGACTAAAAAAAATACTAAGGCAAATAACAAAAGACTCAAAGATCTAGGGTTGTGACTCCACACAATATTATTAAAAAGATTAATTGATTCTCTTATAAATATGTAATAAATTAGTTTGCTAACCTAGAACACGAAGATATGCAAAAGCCTATTCCGATGGTCAGATGCAAATACCCAGTATGACCCAATTGAATCATATTCCTATGTCAACCAAATTACCTGGATTCATTAAGGTCAAGTTCTAATTATGGCTACCCCAGCCCAACAGGTATATTCCTATCCTGTAAGGAAATCTATTAAAGGGTTATCTATCCTCAAGGAAGATCGTGAGCTATTGAATCTAAGGCTGAAACCTAAAATCTCTTTTCCAAGTTCATTTTAAGTTTACCACATCAATCTTATTGGTGATCAGACAACAACAAGCATTAAGCTTAAGACTCAATAAACAAACTAAAGAATTACCCATAAAAAGAAAATCAATTATTAAGTGTGGATATTATGTTTCATCACTTGTCTAGAATAAAAATAAAATGATGGGGGTCAGGGGATTCACTTTTACTATATCTAATTTAGAAATCTCCATTATTATAATGTAGAATTTATATGTGATATTACCAACCGACCATATAGGTGGTATCCTCATTAAGTCAGATTTTAATTAAGTCCAACCAGCCATAAAGGCGGTAACATTATTTGTCCATAAACCAGCCATATAAGCGGTAATTATCTGTCATCTAAAGACCCGCCATATAGGCGGCGTTACTTTATGTCAAATAAATAAAATCAGCCATTAAGGCGGTAATCCTTTTAATTTAAATTATAATTTCCATATTATAATTAAGGGAGATTAATCTAAATTAAAATAATAAAAGCTTCACCCTTCACCCATCGGAAATCTAACTACTAAACATAAAAGAAAAGAGAAGAAGAAGAAGAAGAACTACTACTATTACTGAAAGTAAAAATGCATAAATTAAATTACTAAACGTAAACACACAAGATGCAATCCTTAAATTCCTTACAAAAACCTAAGGAAAGCATGAGAATTACAAATGATATGGCTTGGTATTTATAGAAAAACCTAAAGGCTTCCACCAATTTCTCCACCGATTGCTCCACCAAACACGGCACCAAACATGGCATCAAACATGGCGCCAAACATGGCACCAAACATGGCACCAAACATGCAAGCATGTTTGGTGGAAGTAATTACTCAAAATATACTGGATTGTTCATCAATTTCGGCCTTCCAAACTTCAGAACTCGAAAATATTTAAATCTTTAAAGTTGTAGATCTTTGAGTCTTCTTTAATCTTCAACTTGAATCAGCTCAATCGGATATCGGATGAAAAAGTTATGGCCAAAATACGAAACATGCGCAAAATTGGAATTTAGGACTACACTTCATGACGCGTATAGTAAAATTTCGTTTTTGACATTTTTTTCCTCCGAATTTCATCGTTTTAGCCCCGAGTTGATTCCATTAAGTCCCAATATTATTTTTATCTGCAAAATAAACAAAAACACATCAAAATATTCATAAAACTCGAGAAACTAAACAAAATATTAGGTTAAATGAATGGGAAATAGTGATATAATTACCACTCATCATTTGATATGATCAAACATATGAATTTATGGCAATTAGTTCTTAGGTTATTTAATGAATGTGATTCTTACTCAATATCATCTTCTATGATTCCATCGTGATGGAACTGGTTAGTAAGAGAAATCGAATCTTATATGATTTGATTCGTTTGATATTGAGTGTTACCAAATTATTTTCAATACTCTTGGAGATATGCTCCAGTAACACTAATTCATCATTGTAATTAATGTTCCATTAGTTTATATAGTTACATATATGATATAAATATGTAGGAAATTTGATTCTTGAAAAGTTTGAGATTTGAATCTTTCTTTTGTATAATGATTATATAATTGAAAGTACTTGTGCCTCGGAAGTACAAGTAGAATATTGTATTCTATTTGATAGAATATATTTTCTATTATCCCGAGTAATAAAATTATTTTATTACTTGGTGTGTAACATCAGATGTTAATAATTGAAGAAAATACTTGACTTATTGAAGTCAAATGTGAGAGTGATAAACTATAAATGAAATTACTTAATTAATAAGATGAAAATACCCTTAGAAAGCTTTCATATAAGTCCAATAGAATGTCAGAATCATTAGCGTAGTATTTGATATTTAATTGTTCTACTGTTTTCTTATCGAAGAAAATTATCATATAACTTATAGTGGGAGTGATATTTGATATCGATTTCGGAAGTTAGCATTGAACCATAGATCTAAGATTGTTTGTAACTTACTACGATCAAGTTTTGAACTTGATTAAGCTTTTGTTATGAATCGTTCATAAAATGTGCAAATTATTTGCACACCAAAAGCAAAGTGAGATTGTTAAAGGTTTTACCTTTATAGTATGACAATGAGAAATGTCATACACAGTAATCTATTGGTCATTCTGAGAAAATTTATCGCTAGTCATAATATTTGAAAAATTAAGGATCTATTGGTTAATATTGATATTAAACTATGTATTTTAGCTAGGAATACAAAGTGGTGTTTCTGAATGGTTTCTTCGAAGAAGAGATCCATTGTGATTTCTTTGTTTGGAGAATTCGTTCTGGAATTGCCCTGAAGTTTGTATTCTGCTAAGATCCCAATTTGATATACTAGCTTATAGAGCCTATTGTAGACTCAAGTAAGCTTTCCAGAAACCTGTGTTCTCTAATTTTGACTACAGTCAGATTTTCTGATTTTATCAAAGCATAAAGAGTACATATGTGATAGAAAGGTTAGTGGGAGTGTACATATTTATTTCTAGTATTGTATATCCTAACGACATTATCATTATTAATGTAATAATGAAATATTTATGAGGTAAAAGATTTACCTAAGTCTTCTTTTCTCCGTGAAAGCAATGAGAATAGTCTCTGTTATATTTGATATAAAGTTTTATATATGATATAAAATAAGACACTTGTGAGATACTCCTATTAGTCATGCATTAGATATGATCTAATAAAGGACACAACAAGACTATATACGTGACAGTTAGTATAACCGTTTAATAGCTAGTGTGTCTCTTGTATATAGTATTTATCTTTCGTAATTGATGATTCCTTTGTCGAAAGAGAAATTGATTAGAATGTCTAGTCAATTTTATGTATTATAGGATGATGGCATAATGAATACTATATTATGTGCGATTAAAAATATCAATTTAGTCGTAATTGTTACGAACTATTTTGATATGTTATAGACCATAAGATGTGTCTTGAAACATGTTCTTTGTTATCTTTGAGACATTAAGAACGAGTTTCTTATTCATGAATAATATAATCTGCAACCATTATGATCAAATTAGTTTTTAGTCTAATTATGATGTTAGACAGTCTACGTCATATAGAGTCAGAAAAGATGTAGTGAGAGTGTCACGAATGATTCTACTGTGTAAGTGGAATTAGTTGTAACTTATGAAGTATTGACTTATGAAGTTGCATAGTGACCTTATAGATTAGAAGTTTTGATATTAGTATTATGCTTGCGGTTGTTTGCATAGTATTTGGATTTGATCTCTAAATACATAGACAACTCAGTAGTTGTAGCACAATATTGATGTCGCATCTCAGTCATATTGATGTATAACTTAAGTTATACAATATATGAATGATGTTGGATAAAGGGAAACGATTGGGTTTCTTGCACATACTTAATATTTTAAAGCGGGCAAACTTGTTGTTGCCTACCTCTTGAGTGCTAGGTCAGCTCTTGAGGACCGTGCGTATGTAATACATATTTAAATGAGTATATGATACCGTGTATTGACACTAGAGCAAGTGGGAGAAATTGTTAGGGTTTGTGCTCGGAGTGCCAATTCGGATCGTATTTATGTCTGATTCATGAATACAAATAATTCATTTTTCGATAATATTACTTATTTATGGTAGTACTTCTTGCTTTTATATACATATTCGATCTAATTACGATTAGAATGAAAATAAATACGGTTTAATGATATGTATATATTAGACAAAGACCCGATAATATATTTGTAGTACGCAATTACAAAGTAGTTTGTAATTGACATTGGGAAATGTCATTACGAAAAGTATATTATCAAATAAAGTTCATGATCAAGATTTACTAACACGGGTCGGTTAGAAAAATCCGTTTAGATCACTACATATCGTATATCGAGACTTGGTCCGATAGTTTATCGCAATGAACCATGAGTCTTGGGATACTCGTATAGACATGTAGGTGTTTATTTGATAAACACTGAATGACTCACTGAAGATTTCCTAATAAATGGTACACCAACGTCAATAGGAATCTTTTCGAGTCGAGTAGCATAGTGGTCATTTGACTTGAGATACTATTGTGGATATATGAGTTATCCTCCATACTTTGATAGCAGTCACGTCACAGATCTATTTAGATCAGACCTCCGTCTGTTCGTTGGGTATGGACTGATGCTCATGATATCTTGTGAGTATCGTCAGTCCTGTGTACAAGGCATAAGTATCATGTACGTATTTGGGATCTAGTAAATCCATGGACGTGGTATACTTCGAAAGCGAGTTCCGAGTGTATTTAGAGATCGTAAATTTAAAAGTCGACTATATTATACCTTAGGGATTTGATGATCTTATTTATATCCACGGTATAATATTGATAGCCTGTGACAGAGGGATTATATGTATGTAATGACCTCAACTTGCATAGTTTAGCGAGATTATCCGTGGTCGTCATAATTCATGAGTAGGTGGATTATGGACATGAAATTGGATTCTATGACGGATAAACCTAAACTTAGAGAGTCTCATACTATGAAGTGTACTCATTGAGCACTTGGGCTACACGTTATGAATAATATACATTATTCATAATACTTCAACGAATTAAATGAGTTAATTCGAGTCATTTAAACGATTAAACAAAAATACATACATTAAGGGTATTTCGGTCAATTAATAATTAATATGTATTTGTATTTGATATAAGATTTGATTTATACATATTAATTAATTTTCAAATGAGACTTTGACATATGTCATTAATATATGTATTTGTTATTTAATGTAAATAAAAATACATATGTAATAATAATCACATTAATTAATTATTTAATGTTTAAATGTTAAATATCTAGGTAATTAAATTATTTCAATATTACATAATTATTATACAATATGTTTGATTATTATCGGTTATATGTGGAATGATTTTGTTAAGCTTAATGTTTACAAATTGGATTTGTTAACTTAAAGGTTATTATTATTAATTAATTAGATTAATTGACCAAATGACCAAAATACCCTTCTTTAAACCCTAAAGTCGGTTAGGCCTTGATTTTTTAAGTTGAAAATTTTATTTTCTCCATTGATTAGAAGCCATGGCTGAACCTAGACCTGGCCACGGTTCCGGTTCCGAACCGGAACCAAACTAGTTGGAACCGGAACCGTGGCCGACCGGTTCGATTGGGGTTCGACCCCAACTCGAACCGGTCGGATTCAGTGGAACCGTACGGTTCTATCGGTTCGACGGTTCCAATCGGAACCGAAACGGTTCCGATTGGAACCGTAGGGTTCCTGTTGGAACCCTCCCCAACAGCTACTAGCCGTTGGGGGGCAGGGAGCCGAAAAAAATTAAAAAGAATTTATAAATTAAAATCTAAATTACTAATATATCCCTAATAACGGTAATAAAACGGTTATATTTATGGGCATTTTTGGTATCAAAAAAATTCTAAAACTCTAAAAATAGGATTCATTTTTCATTATTTCAACACACCAATTCTCAACTCTCTCATTTTCTATAATTCTCTTATTCTCAATCTCAATTCAATACAATTCTCTTATAATCTTATTCTCAATCTCAATTTAATTAGTTGTTAATTTGTTATCATTCGCAAATCGCAATTATTCAATTTTTTTTTTTATTTCTCATCCTAATTTCTCAAACGAAAAATGGCAAGCTCATCTGAGAATATAATGTCAAATATGCCAACCCAAGAGAGCGGCCCTAGTGTCGGTGCACAATCACTGAGAAGAGAAGTTAAGGCTTGGTCCTCGGATATTTTCAAAATTCATTTTCATTTGGAACGCCTAGAAGATGATTCACAACGAGCAATTTGCACCTATTGTGGGGTTACCTATAAATTTTCTGGTGGATACGGCAATATGATCAAGCACATAGAAAAACATCATCCAGTTGAACTTGGCATTGATACGACACAAACTCAAATGGCCGGGTACGCATCATCTAGTAGAGGTACGAGTGTTGTAGATTTATTTAAATATTCTGATGCAAAAAATAGAGAAGAATTTACGAAATTAACTTGTATGTCACATCTTTCTTTAAGCTTTGGTGAAAAACTTCATTTTACTAATTACGTGCATAATGCTTTAAATCCTGTTGCACGTAGAATGACTCGAAACACAACAAAACGTCATATTTTTAAATTATACAAAGATGGTAAAATTATTTTAAATGAAATATTTAAAGAGATGAAATGTCGTATTTCTATATGTTCTGATATTTTGAGTGACCATTGGCAAACACACTCTCATACATGGGTGTGACTTGTCATTGGATTGATGCATCATTTACCATGCAAAAACGACTTATTGCATTTAGAGTTTTTGATGACCAACATACTGCACATAATATTTACAGAATGATAGAGGTAATTTTTGATGAATATGGTTTAGTAGAAAAAATTTTAACAATTGGATTTGATAATGCATCTGCAAATACTGCATCTATCAATGATTTAAAATTCTTATGTCAACCAAATTTAGGGGGTCGATTTTTTCATATTCGTTGTACATGTCATGTCCTTAACTTATGTGTTCAAGACGGTCTAAAATTATTATCACTTTTCCTTGATCCAATTAAAACGGCACTTAACTGTATTTGGTTATATTCTCAAGTTATGAGAGAATGGACGAAGTTTTGTAAAATAAATGGTATTAAACCGATTAAATTTTCAAGAGATGTTCCAACACGTTGGAATTCAACTTATTTTCTTTTATGTCAAGCATTTCAATACAAAGATGCATTATGTAGTTTTTTTTTCTCAACATGTTCAAAATATCACACTTTATCCTAGTCAATGAGATATTTGTGAAAAAATTTTAGATATTTTTAAAGTTTTTAATGACGCTACTTTAATTTTTAGTGGTGTTTATTATCCTACAGCACATCTATTTGTTCTTGAAAGTTTGAATATTGTTGGTACTTTGGGTGAACATGCTGAAAGTAGCGATCCTAATGATTCTGTTTTGTTCGAAGCCATTACTGCTATGAAGGTAAAATGGTTGCATTATTTTAGAGAAATTCATTTACTTTATCTTATTGCTGCTGTTTTTTATCCTAGATTTAAATTAGAAGGTTTGAATGGTGCTTTACAAGCTTACTATGATTATTTAGGAATATTAGCTGAAACTGATATTACAAGAATAATGACGCAATTAAGAAATGATTTAATTGATTTATTTAATGATTATATTGTAAGATATAACTTAGGAACATTAGGTGAATCTAGTAGTAGCGAACCGGTAATTCAAACAAGACTTAGCGCAGGAGATCGTTGGTTATTACAACGAAATAAAAAAACTAGGGATACGACAACTAATAACCCTGAATTAGATAATTATTTATCTACAAATTTCGAGTTTTCTACTGAAAGTTTAGTTAGTAAAAATTTTAAAATCCTTGAATGGTGGAACCGACATCAAAATATATATATCATGTTTTATCAATTATTGCTAAAGAGATATTGTCAGCACCTATTTCCACCGTTGCTGTTGAGCAAGCCTTCATCTTGGGAGACAATATATTGGAAGCTAGGCGATCTTCATTACATCCAAGCACTCTAGAAGCAACAGCTTGTGTGGATGATTGGACTCGAGCTTATCTGAGTCAACAAGAAGATGCCCATGATGATTTTGAAGATTTGTTCGATAATGCATCTGCAAGTGCAACAACAAGTGCAAGCGGAACCGGAGCCGAAGGATTAACTAATAATGATGATTGATAATTTTAAAATTGTAATTTACAAAGGGGATATGTCTTAAAATTGTAATGGAACAACGTGAGCTTTGATTCCTCTCACCATTGGAGGATACGTAAGCAACTTAAATTTTTAAAAATTTAAGCTCAAGCTCTTCAATGTAATAATTTTATTTATTTATAAAATTAATCTCATTTATTTTAATTAATTTTCAAATTTTTTTAAAAAAATTTTGGAACCGAACCGGAACTGGAACCGAACTGATCGGTTCCGGTTCGGTTCAAGGTTCCGATTCCACTTAAGTGTGGAACCGAAAACCGGCTGGTTCGGTTCCGAACCGGAAACCGATCGGTTCAGTTTGGTTCCGAACCGTAACCGAACCGCCAACCGGGTCTAGCTGAACCTATCTCCATTAAAAGTTCCCAAAATTTTCTTGAAGATACAAGGAAGAAAGTGAAGAAATTCAAGAAAAAAATTGAGGAAATTACAAGATTTAGAGGTAATCTTCAATAATCTTAAACTTAGAAAGCTTGTTCTTATTCTTGAATATCTAGAATAGTTCTAGAGTTTCTTCATTTCTTAGATTTTATGGCTTTTTTATTTAGAGGATGAATTTAGAGGCTAGATGCATGTATGAAGTTTGATTGGATGATATTAGTGTAATATTGATTCAATTTTGTCATTTGATGACTTGCTGCCATTCTAGAGTGTTATGACCACTCTTGTAACTCTTCGAATTCTTCTTGAGTTCTTCATAGGCGGTGGCTTTGGTTGATGTTAGTATTAATATGATTAATAATGAGAAAATTGGATTTATAGCATGAAAAATGATATTTTTTGTTATAAAATCATATCTGAAAATTCTGTGTTTTTGGTGATGAAAAGTATGTTGTATAAATATATTGGATGTGTTTTGGTCATTAGAACAATTGCCGGAAATTATTTCGGAGTTGGGTGAGTTTCAAGCTTATTGAGAAACGGTGAATTGGTCATTGTTTGGGCAGCCCATGAACTGCCCAAATACTATTGAGGCTGATCTTGGCAGCCCTCATGTGTATTGGGTGGTCGGTTTTGACAAAAACGCATTTTATGCCATTTTGTGGAAAAACTTTTCAAAGAAATTTCGTGATATTTCTAACCTATTTATGTTGTTATTTGATATCGAATAAAGAAATACGAATGAACTATTCACACTGGACATTGAATAATTTATTTGGTAATTTTTAAAATTTTTTTAAAGTTGCCATTTTTCCCGAGCCGCGAGCTTCCACTGCGCCCCCTCTAAAACCCCAACACTTTTGACAAAATAATAATAATAATAATAATAATAAAAGTTAAGTATTTATTTGTCAATGAGAATTTTTTATTTAAAATTATAAAATTACTTTAATAAATAAGTTTTTAAAGTTGTGTTGCGAAAGAAATGAAATAATGTTGTGAAATTCAGTAAGAATATTATCGAAATTTAAATCTTTAAAAAAAAAATTCCAATTTCTACTTTCAAAAATCCAAATTTTGAGTTTTTACTAATAAACTATGTGTGTGTATGTGTCTATAATTGATTGTCCGCATGAATTTTTCGTGCAGATGCAAAGTAAGATACTAATATTTTGTTATTTAATTTTTTTTAAAATTTTTTATATGGCAAAATACTAATATTTTTCAGTGCATTTGCACGAAAAATTCATACGGACATCTACTATATATATATATATATATATATATATATATATATATATATATATATATAGCACTTATATTTATTTATTTTTAGCACTTATGTGTACTATTGTGCGTATATATCATTTTTGTAGAGTGATTTTTTGTTTATGCATCTTCAAAAAATTATAAAAAAATATTTTCATGATGAATTTAGAAAATTATTAAAAAGTCTTTTCCATCGTGAGTTATTTTAATTTAAGACAAGTACTTAATTAATATTTTAATTAGTTCTAAATTTTATAGATTTTTCCTATTTAGTCCAAACATTAATCTTAAGTAAACTTTATTCATATTTATATCTATATTTTACCTATCTCTATTATAACATTAATTTTTTAAGACTTTTTCTTTTAAATATTGTTCATGCTGAATAATCAAAATTCACAATTCACAATTTTTTTTTTACAATAGTTGGACATTTTTTATAAATACATTCATTTTTTTGTTACAAGGACAATTATATTTTTATAAGGACTACCATATTTTATAAGGAAGTCCTATTTTTACCAAGACAAACACATTTTCATGTAAGAACAATCATATTTTTATAAGGACATGCAAGGACGGTAAGATATTTTTGTAATGACAATCATATATATTTTTATATAAGGATAGTCACATTTTTTAAGAAGAACGGTAACATTTTTTATGAGTGGTCATATTTTCCATGTTTGTATTATATGCGGCATTCAGAGCTATTTTTGGTCTTGTGGAATTCTTAATATGATATATGTTCTTTAATCAAATTCTAACTATGAATGTTATTTGCATGTAGCATTTTACAACTTGTGATTTGAAGTTTGAATGAAGAATACATGAATGTTTGAAAATGACTTATTCGATAATGATATTTATTTCAAAGGTTATTATTTGTGAATCAATAATATGTAATTTTTTCTTGAAACACTTTATATTTTGAGAGATATTTAATTTTAAAATTTAAAGTTGGAAAAAATCTCCTAAAGTTGGAGATAATCACTTTTTTATTTTCTTTCTTGTTTTGCTTTTCGAGTTTCAAATTTGTAATAATATTACTTTAACATATATATTTATGTCTTTTTACATGTAAGTGGATTAAAGGAGAGAAGAATTATTTATGTTTTGTTTAAATTGAAAGAACCCTGATAATTTTAGACTTTTTTTAAGAATTATTCTGTAACATCCCGCCTAGGCCAGGATGCTACCGGCAGGAGACAGGAGAACCCATCTCCATAAGCCTCTGATTCTAACGAAATTCCGGCATGATGTATTCGTAACATCATGCAACCTGGCCTAAAGCCAGCATCCATACAACAAGAACCAAACATCTCGGCCTCCGGCCGGTATATCAACATCAAGGCCTCAGGCCTGAACTCAATGAATAAAATATAAAACTTGGCCTCCGGCCAGAACTCGAAAATAAAACTATGCTATAATAAAACTATTACATAACTCATACAGAGGAAATACAAAGCAAATACAAAGACAAGGGCCGTGAGGACCCATAACTAGACCCAAGACACGGAGCTCTCTGTTGACTGCAAATTGGGGCGATCCACTGTCTTCAAAGTCTTCACCAAACTTCTGTTACTGACCTGCAAAACTACAACTGAAATAGTGTGAGTCATAATGACTTAGTAAGTAATCATGCTCTAACTACAGCATAAACACACAATAGCTTATATTTTCGTTTCGTTAAGTTTCTTAACCTATCTTACTATAATCATGCAGTTACATTACCCTCCTTAATTCTCAAACTGTATACATCTCTCATATAAGATTTCATAGTTAACAAGTTAATCAAAGTGTACTATCTAAATTCTGCTTAACTCCTTTATTTTACAGATGCCTGGAGTAACAACAACTCAACTTCCTCTATACTATTACTCATCACATTCTTTTATTTCTTACATACAGTCTAAGATTAACTCACTTACTTACATCTATACCTCATATCATGTTATTAATCTTACACACTTATTTGAATTAATAATGTTCAATCATGCATATACGAAACCAAACCTCATACGTACCTCATACATCGACTAACTGATTTATGAACTCATAAGTCATAAATCTCTTATGCAGTCATATGTACCAACATACATCCTTAAGTAGAGTTATATCCATTTATCTTAATTATAAAGTTCAAGATCATTTTCAGTAATCATGCTACTATGCACTTGTACTCTGCAATTGTTACTTCAATATAAATATGCTACACACACAATCTCATCATATATGCCTTCGATGCAAAACATGTCACGCTTTCATGAACTATTATTCTAAAATCTCTTTTTGAATTGCTTACATGTGTATGTACTAGTGCTATAATGTAATATCACCGACTATATGCATCTCAGAATAATTACTAGAATGTATAACTTATATGAAGTAAATTTAAATCATGCTTTACTTCAACATGCTCTGCCCTTAAAACATATTTTGTGAAAACCCTTTTTCCTGAAAACTCTTTGTTGAAAAGCATTACTCGAAAACGGGTTCCTTTATTAAAATTATGAACCTTTTATAAAATCGATGCTTCGGAAAACTTCATTTTCTAAAGAGCTCTTTCTGAAGTCTGCGACTGAGTACTGTATCTAAAAAACTATAAACTGTATCTCTGAAAACCATTTTCTGAAAATCTGATATTTCAAAACTGCTGTCTGAAAACAGGTATCTGAGTATATGTAGAAAAACTGACGCATGGAGGCGTTACATCTCGCCGTCCCCCCATACGCCCTAGAGTCAGATATGCAAACCCATGACATTGGGGCATTACATCTCGCCGTCCCCCAAAGCATGCCATACCTGCCCTGAATCTGGAACTGGGGGTGCGGATCTATGCTACCACCCAAGTTCAATCTGGGATCTAGGGGCGTTACGTCTCGCCGTCCCCCTAGTCCATCTGGAGGATCTGAGAGCGTCCCCTCAGTCCTCAACATGTGCACATGTTTCTGAGTCCGTCAATTCTAACAATGTACTACTGGGATGGGTCAAATCCCAAATCCCGAATCCAATATATCCGTCAAGTCCATACTGTGTCTCAAGTTACATACTGGGGTGAGTTTTTCCCTCATGCCCCGGAAATCAGAAAACTCATACTTAATAAAATTTCGAAACTAGAAGAAACATCTTTTCTGTAACACAGTTCTTCAAAAGCTTTTGAAAACATTCATTTAAAATACTTTGAATTCTGGAAACCATTCTTAACTTGATCCATTGTTGAAAATCTAAGCATAACATATATATATATATATATATGCATATGCATCTCCATGTTTCTTTCTATACTAGCTATGTTTCCTTATGATGTCATATATGTACAAATACATGCTCATAGACTTTTACTAATTAAACATAAATCCAATATCATCATTCCCACAATTATGCATACACACATCATCAAAATTGTTCTAATACATCAAGTATCACATATATACAAACATTAAGTTCTCAGTTCATAAACTCATTTACAAATTATTTTAAACATATCCACTCTATGTTTGTTTAAACATTTATTAATATACTATTACGCAAAACACATACTTACCATACCCAAACTTATTTACATCCTCTGGCAATATATATATATATATATATATATATATATATAATATTTAACTTGTATGCATACTTTAATGCTTATGCTCCTAAATACATACCTATATTTGTTCGTCCTTGTGTGAAGTTCTACACTTGCACTCATACATGACTAAACGCATCAACTCACATGCTTACTAGCTTATACTTATCCCTTTATACTATCACTTCTAAGCTATTACACCCACTGCATACATACTAAGTCACTTGTGTAATCACACACTCACTATGGTTATACTTATCACATAAACTTTCTAGCTATTTCCAGCATTCTTGACTTTTCACATAACCTAGTTGATCTGTAATATGTCTATGTTTATCTTATTGATAACTCTAGTCTCATTCCCTAGGGCGTAGTTTTTCTACAAACCCCCCATACCCAGGTTTTATTAAATTATAATCATGAATATGACATCATTTACATGCTCCATCTGTATATACATATACCGGTCCATAACTACGTATGTTTCTCTTTGCTCCTGAATACTTCTGTTTATCTTTAACTTATATTTCTACTTATAATTACTTGCTCTTATCTATACCAATCCACTAACTTCTTTCTTCTACGTTCATCTTTATATATATATATATATATATATTAGTTTCTTGCATATGATTATATATATAACTTTATTATAACACTACTTTCATACAACAATAACTTCTTAAGTAACCAAAGCATGAGTTACTTACCTGGCAACGCGAGTGCCCGCGATCCGGGTCCGATCTGCCAAAACAAATCACATCAACTATCAGAACCGCTATTTGCGGAACTTCTAACTTATATAAAACAACTACGGGCTTTCCCCTGAACATCCGAAACGACTCTGATTCTACGATCTAAACTCTATTACTCTAATACGTGCTCACTTGCTGTTCTAAACTAGTTGGATGAGCCAAATTCTCATTTTACGCGTTTGCGGCAAAACTTGCGGAAAAGTTTCCGCAAACGCCACGGAAGGGTCTCGAACCCTCCGAACTAATCTAAAATTACCCAATTACCCTCGTAATACCATAATTACATCATAACTAAACTCACGATCATTTATACTCAAACAGGCGGAAACGCAGTTTTACCGGAATCTCGCTAATTCTACCGGATCGATCATATCTCGTCAGTTTCTCCCCGGATTCTACCACATTTATCGTTTTAACATATTAAATCATATTCAATTCATAAACATGCAATTCACTAAACTACGGAACTACTGGAAACATCCGAATGTAAATCGATACGCTTTAAAATATCAATTTCTAAACGGAGAGTCGTACCAAAATTCCGAGGCCATATTCGGACTCCCCTCAGCCATACGAACGCGCTGGTGTCGACGGAATTCCGATCGGAGGTACTGTTCACATGGGTCTACTATTCATCCGCGACTTCTTTCCTCGTTTCACGTAATTCCGGCCGTTATTCGGCAAATCCGTCTCCGCACACTTGTAGTACTCGTCGAGGGCTTCGATTTGGTAGGTGGCTCGGGCCGTGAGACGACCCGACAAACCGGGACCGACAAACCCATTGCCGCGCCTAGAACTCCTCCCTGCCGCCGATCGGCGGCGTCCCAGCCTCGCCGCAGGCCACCCACAGATGCACGGTGTCCGGGTCTTCAATTCTGGGTGGTCGCGCCGGCCAGCGGTGGCCGGCGCGACCACACAAGGAGAGGTTCGAATTTTGGGGGTGGGGGGCCAAAAAGAGGGGTTTGGGAACTTTTGCCAAATTCGCAATTTTTGAAAACCCAAAGGCTTTATATACCTTACTGGAAAATATCATTTTGGTCCCTGCGAAAATTACAAAACAGCCCCTGTTCTAGAACTCTTTAGAAATTCACAATTTCGGAACCCTTCTGATGCAATTCTCGAAAAGTGTTCAACACGAAAGTTGTTCGTATCAGAAAAACGAGTCCAATGGTCTAAAAATCAGCTCGATCGGAGTTCGTTTGCTCAGTTCGTGACCAAAACAACAAACTTCACGCGTTTTACGAAAATCGAGTAACTAATTTTTGATCCCACGCGTTTTCCAACGCGTCGAAATTTCATAATCCATTACCCAACTCATATAATATTGTTTGAACTCTTATTCTTCAATATTATCACGATCCGAAACTAAAACAGTCGTCCGGAAATCTTCTGGAACAGATCTGAAAATCCGGGATGTTACATATTCCAATTAAATTTAGCGAAAATCTTTTCTTGAAATCCAAAGACATCCCTAAATGTGTGATCTAACCTTAAAATGGGTACAAAGCACAAAAGACCAGAAGATTTATTGTGCATTAGAGTATGGCTTTTATTATTTTATAGTAAAAATAAAAGGGATCGATTCTCTTAGTGTCAATTTAGGAGACGAACTTGTTGAGTGAGGAACGGACAAAACCGAGCGTAACGGAACCCGCCCGAGATCAAATCTCGATCGAGTAAAAAAAAATATTTTTTATTTTTATTTTTTTTCTCAACTTACAATTTTAAATGCATTAAAAAATATTTTCCATGCATTAAAAATTACCATAAGCTAATTAAAAAAATTTCATCACATTTTAATATATTTATCAACTCTTGATAGATCATTCAAGCATACACAAATTAATTTCCAACACTTAAAAATTAATCTAAGTATACTCAACAATTTTCCAACACTTGAAAAATTACTCTAAGCATATAAAAATTAATACTTCAACTATATACTAATTCTTCCAACACTTGAATGCTTCAAATCCTTACATACATGCTTCCAATTAATCCAACAAATCCACAACAATTTTTTCTCAACAATAAACATCAACAAATCAACAATAAATTGAACAATAAAATTTACAAATTAAATTTTACCAACAAGCTTTTAACCCTTGCCAATTTGTTGAATCTTTGCCTCCAAGTTTTTCCAAATCTTCAAGCTTTGAACTCCTTCAAACTCCACCAAATTGAACTTTCTCAAGAACAAGTCTTGGTGATCAAAAGGTGGTTTGATCATTCAAGAATAGCAACCAAGATTTTTCCCAAAATCAACTCTTGAACCCTAGGAAAAATCAAGAAATTCAAGAACACAATTAATCCTTAACACTTAAAGATTAATTTCCATAATCTTGATTATTTATATGGGTAATTTTGGTGAGTGTTTTTGGCTTGATTTTGAGAGCAAAACAAAAACAAAAAAACATAAGCTTTTCTTTCTTCAAAAACGACAGTGAGCAGAGAAGCCAAAGAAAGTTTATTTTATTCCCTTTTATTTTATTTTTTTTTTTTTTTGGCAGAAGCAAAAGCAATGAACAGCCCCTTTTTATTTCTTTTTGGTTTCTATACTCGGCAGTGGCTAAAAGCAATTCTTTTGATTTTTGTTTTATTAAATTAAAATAAAAATGAAAACAAAATCAAACCATTTATCTTTAATTAAAACATGGTTTAAGGAATCTTTTCCCTACACCACACAATTCAAAAACAACTTAACTTAGGTTAAAATTTAATCTCACAAACTTTACCATAAAACAAACTAAGTTAACTTCATGAATAAATTTAGTTACTTTAACTAAACAAATTCAATTACTTTAACTTAGTTACTTCAACTAATTGAAATCTTTATTCGTATAAGCTAAGTAATTAATATTGTATATTAATTTAACAATTAAATTAATTCACAAAATAATTACTAATTTAATGTAAATCAAATTTACATTTATTATACAATAAAATTATATCAACTCTTGATATAAAATTAATTAATTCAATTCATCTCATGAATTACCGGATTAAATAATTTAATCCTAAATACCCAAAAATATTTTGTCAATATTTGACGAGAGGTCGCCCTAGTGCTCAACAAGTAAACTCAATATAATGGAACTCTCTAGGCTCACTTTCGGTATCTCATATATTTATATACATATTTCAGGCATATATACCTAACAGCCATCCAGAGGCCAAACCATAAAAGGTCTCTGACATGCATGGAATCAGGCATAGAGGATCCTTCACAAGAACACTGTGGTGCCTCAAGTCAAAGAACCACAATAACTACTCAACTCGAAAAGACAACTATTGACAGTTTTATGTAATATCTATTAGTCATCTTTTATGAGTTTGTTTGATACTCATTCAACTAATGAATATATGCATTTCTATACGAACTTCTGCCAAGCCCACAGTCTGTTGAGACAAACCATATGTCCATTACATATATAGACAATGCACTAGTCCATGAATAATATAATGACCGACCCATGTCAATATATCTAGACCATGAATAATTTATATTCGAGAGACTGTGTGATATTTCTCAGCACCATTTGCAACTCTTGAACTATATCACCATATGTTGTAACTCTCGGGTCTTTACTAAATTCATATCAGGTTCCGAGTGTAACTCGAAATCTCTAACTCTTAGATTTACAATACATAAATAAAAGTAAGAGTTTTACCATATAAATAAATAAATAACCATGATAAAATAAATATTATATTGCATAAATATCAAATATTCATACAAAAAGTGAATAATGTTCGATCACCATTTCTAACAGAAGTTCTGTAATTTATGTTTGCCTGCGTCCTCAATATGGCTGTTGGATCCAAAATACGCGATCCAACGGCCATATCATTTTAATTATAACGAAAGTTAAAAAGTTTTTGGTGGATCCGTAGAACAAAAAAATTTATTTAATCAATAAACAAGATAAATTGTCAATTATAGGGCCCACGAAAATATAAAATTATTTAATGTTGTGATTCACCGATCACTTTAGAGTATATTTGAGGAAAACCGAATTGTATTTTATTACTACAAGAATAAATACACAAGTTTACACACAAGAAACTTAACAAAAAACCTCACACACTCTCAAGCTCTCTACTTGGAGCTTACACACACTTTGAGATGAATTAACAAAGGATTCAAGGCTCAAATTTATAGTGCTGAAAACATGTGCACTGTTCACACGTTTTCACAGCACACACAAAAGCTGTAAACACACACACATCACAGCCTGTTTCACTATGTTGCCAGCTTCACACGTTTTTGATTTGCATGCAAGCTAAGCATGCTGCTGGCTTCAACAAATCTCCCATTCGGTGAAGATTTTCCAAAATCTGAGCCGACCATCAATCATCCAAATCGGATCCTCCAAAAGGATCCTCCCCTGGCTGCATCTGTATGACTGCCTACGTACCCTGAGTTGAGATCAAGCCAATCGTAGTTCTCCGTATCTGAAAAATAATCGTCATCTGACAGCTATCCCGGTTATGTCTCTGCACAACTCTAGCTTGTCCCGATCATCGTTCCTTTGTTGACATGTCGGTTGTGTCTCTGCACAGCACACTTCACTGCATCTCTGTACAGTATTCTCCTGCTATGTCTCTGCATAGTACAATCCACTGTGTCTCTGCACAGTAATCTTCTGTTGTGTCTTGACCGGTGCATTCACACGCGTATAACGCAAGCACACGTATCGTTCAAGTAGTATAAAAATATTGATCCCACGAGGACTTAATTCCTACTATTGTTACTAATTATTGAATCTATTTATTTGCAAGTATCTAACTGTAGGGAGAAGGGAATTGATTGCTTTGGTTGGTTGAATGTGGATTTGCTAATTAAAATAAATAAATAAAATAAAGACTCAAAAGAAAGAGAAACAAAAGAAAATACTAAAGAAAATAGAAGAACAGACTCAAAGATCTAGGGTCGTGACTCTACACAATACTGTTAAAATGATGAATTGATTCTCTTATTTATATGTACTAATTCAGTTTGCTAACCTGGAACACGAAAATATGCAAAAGCCTCTTCCGATGGTCAGACGCAAATACCCAGTATAACCCAATTGAACCATATTCCTATGTCAACCACATTACCCTGGATTCATTAAGACCAAGTTCCAATGGCTACCCCCGCCCGACAGGTATATTCCTATCCTGTAAGGAATCTATTAAATGGTTATCTATCCTCAAGGAAGATCGTGGGCTATTAAGTCTAAGGCTGAAACCTAAAATCCCTATGTCTAGTTCATTTTAGATTTACCACATCAATCCTATTGGTGATCAGGCAACATGAAGCATTAGACTAAGACTTAATAAACAACCTAAAGAATTACCCATAAAAAGAAAAATCAATTATTAAGTGTGGATATTGTGTTTTATCACTTCCCTAGAATAAAAATAAAATGATGGGGTTGGGGGATCCACCTTTACTATTTATAATTTAGAAATCTCCATTACTATAATATAGAATTTAACGATGATATTACCAACCAGCCATATAGGCGGTATTCCTTATTAAGTCAGATTTAAATTAAGTCCAACCAGCCATAAAGGCGGTAACATTATTTGTCCATAAACCAGCCATATAGGCGGTAATTATCTGTCACCTAAAGACCAGCCATATAGGCGGTGCCACTTTATGTCAAATAAATAAAACCAGCCATTAAGGCGATAATCATTTTAGTGTGAATTATAATTTCCATATTATAACTAAGGGAGATTAATCTAAATTAAAATATTAAAAGCTTCACCATTCCCCCAGCGGAAATCTAACTACAAAAATAAAAGAAAAGAAAGGAGTAGAAGAAGAGAACTACTGCTACTGAAAATTACAATACATAAATTAAATTACTAAAAATAAACACACAAGATGCAATCCTTAAATTCCTTACAAAAACCTAAGGAAAACATGAGAATTACAAATGAAATGGCTTGGTATTTATAGAAAAACCTAAAGGCTTTCACAGATTTCTCCACCAAACACTCCACGAATTGCTCCACCAAACACTCCACCAAACATGCCAAAAGACATGGCACCAAACATGGCACCAAACATGGCACCAACATGGCATCAAACATGGCAAGCATGTTTGGTGGAAGTTTGAAAATTTTTATTTTTATTTTTATTAATTTTATTTTATATTTTGAAAATGACTATAGTAATTACTCAAAATATACTGGATTGTTCATCGGTTTCAGCCTTTCAAACTTTGGATAAAATAAATGAATCTCACATCTAAAAGTTACAAAAGGAAATAAGTGTTTATATACATTTATTACACCAATTTGATTCAAATTGATTGGTGGAAATTTTGGAGGGAAACATAAATTTGACTATGAATTAATATTATATATTATATAGTCAAATATTGACACTTGGGGCAATTGGGCCTTGTTGTTAAATCAATTAACAATTAATCATTTTTTGATTTTTCTAATTGATTAATCTTTTTTTAATTGATTTATTATTAACTGTTATATAACAATTGATATGAAATGAAGTGTCCCCTGCAACAGTTTTGTTTCAATTAAAAAAGATGTCCATTGCCAAAAGGTACTTAAGGTATATTATATACCTGTATAATTCCAAAATTCATTTTTTTTTTATCCAAACAAGTCATTATCTCTTCATCTAAAACTTCTTATTTGTTCTTGGGGGAAATTCCAGATTTGCTATCTTGAATTTCCAATTTGGCTTTGTAGAAATCCTGGAGGGATACTGCCATAAACCTAGCAGTACTTGTAGTGAGAGCATTAATTCCTTAAGGATATTGAACACACTATCAAAGCCGTTTTCCATATTCTGTAATTTGCTTCCATTATTTCTAACACTTGGTCGTACCGTCATTGAAGGTCACGGCTGCCTCATCTTGCTCGAATATGGTCCCACTAAATAGGTGTTTGGAGTTGATTTATTGAGTTCAGGCGAGCGGTGTTTGTTGAAGGAACCAGAGAAAACATGGGATGAAGCTACTGATATTACGCCAAAGAGCACCTAATCGAAATCAGATTTGATCTGACATCCGACGAACCATAAGTAATATCTGTTAAGAAATGTTAAGGAATATTATTATGGAAATCTATATTATGGAATCAATATCCACAATAGAATTCCTAATACCTTTAGGATTCGTCATTTTATTATATTTCCATATTAGATGCAGATTTCCTATATTCATTATTATTATTCATTATTATAGGATTCATTTTCTATTTTGATTTTCTATGTAGCCTATATAAAGGCCTCTACCATTGTAAATTCATACAGAGTGAATTCAAGACTTTCTTTCATTATCTAACATGGTATCAGAGCCCAGGTTCTCCTTTTTCTAGTTTCACTCTCTCTGATTCTCATCGGCGCGTGGGGGATCACGGCTACCATAATTACGTGACCCTCACGCGCCCCCGTTTCCAACCACCACATTGCTTTTCCTATGCACCACCCCTTCATGAATGCGCCACCCCTTCGCACCACCCCTTCACATGTGTGCTCTGGCCGACTCCTATCAGGTTTCGACTCTCTTTAAGATTTTGCTTCCGCTCTCTGTGGGGATTTCGTTCCCTTTCTGGCTTCGGTTCTCTCGATCTTCGGCTCTATTTCGGGATTTTGCTCCCTTTTTCAGCTTCGGCTTTATTTCGGGATTTCGCTCCTTTTCGGGCTTCGGCTCTCTTTCGGGATTTCGCTCCCTCTCTGGCTTCGGCACTCTCGGGCTTCGGCTCTCTTTTGGGATTTCGCTCCCTCTCTGGCTACGGCACTCTCGGGCTTCGGCTCTTTTTCAGGATTTCGCTCACTTTTTGGCTTCGGCATCCTCTCGGGCTTCGGCTCCCTCTTCGGGCTTCGTAGGTTAAAGCTCTCAGGCTTCGCCATCCTCTTGGGCTTCGGCTCCCCCTTCAGGCTTCGTAGGTTAAAGCTTATCCATTATTTCAAGATTTCCATCCTCCAAGTTTCAAGATTTTCAGTTTCAGAACTCTGCTCTCTGATTTCAAGATCCAACCTCAAGCTTGTTTTTTCGTCACGAGCTTGAGTTTGGAGGGGAGGGGGGAGTGTTAAAGAATGTTAAGGAATATTAATATGGAAATCTATATTATGGAATCAATATATAAAATAGAATTTCTAGTACCTTTAGGATTCATCATTTTATTATATTTCCATAATAGATGCAGATTTCATATATTCATTATTATAGGATTCCTTTTATATTTTGATTTTCTATGTAGTCTATATAAAAGCTTCTACCATTGTAAATTCATATAAAGTGAATTCAAGACTTTCTTTCATTATCTAACAATATCAAATTAAATCGGATTGGATCTGTCTCCCGAATCCGATCTGATACTCGGACCTAATTAAAACAATAATGAATTTGCATATTTACCTCTTCATAAATAATGAACAATTTCTTTTATCATGTGACTGACCAATTCGACCACATCCATCACAACATCTAACTTTATTTCGCGTTTTGTCCTTTGCCTTTTCCTTTCCGCCTTTAAGTCTCTCACCACTTCCTTCCTCCCAAATTTGAAGTGGTTCATTAAAGTGGTGTTGTTGCACACAACTTTCTTTTTCTATTACCCCCTCATTTTGACTACTTACCATGAGTGAATTAATTTTTTCTTGTTCACTATATAAGTTGTCGGTTAAAACCTTTGTTGTTTCTTCACTGAAAGTAACTTTATCAATTACCTCTAATGCAAGCAGACATAATTTCATCCTCCTGAATAAAAGCGATTTATCAACACATTCATTGATTTCAATGTCATCGTTATCCACAACCCTATCTAGTTTTGCTAATTTAGTTCATCTCTTTAGAATATAAATATTAGACATCAAATATCAAATATTTGCTTCTTGATTTTTAGTGGCAATTTCAACATTGGTTTTTCATTGATATTTTTATTATCGAATATCAACTCTTCATGTTTTTTTTTTTTGGAATCGTTAGAAACCTCTGTCGCCAAATCACCCCTTCTGAGCTTAAACGAAACAAGTCAAATCCCCAACTGTCTTAGATTCTTATAAAAAACGCACTCATTGGATTCGAACTCAAGATCTAAAAATGAGATCTTGAACCCTAAACCACCAAGCCACGCCCCTTGGGGACTCAACTCTTCATGTTGTTACCATGAAATTACTCTATTAAATCGAAAAACAAAGTCAAATAATGAATTTTATTTCGTCACACACCTTTTGAAGAATGCATAATTACTTTTAGCTTATTGGCTACTTTGATATCTCAGTCGAGAAAATATGATTCACATATACGAATGCCCATTTTGAACGGATTTCATATACTCCATGCATCCGCTCATTATTAATTAAATTTGTTGGCCTTAATAATAAGATCATTCCACATTGCATCAAACTCTTCCCTAATATATATTTCCCAAACACATTTCTGAAAATGCCTATAATAACTCTATATGCTATTGAACCTATTCTTTCAGAAAATTTATTCAAAATGTGCTAAATATAAATCTGTGAGTTTAAGCTATGGCTTTTTCCATTATTGGATTCTGACTAGTAATAATCATTTTCGGAGCTGGCTTATTTAAACTACTCAGACAACCAAATAACTATTTCCATAGTTTCATCATTCAGAAAAGCACAACCCAAAGAATAATTTGACCGTGGTTGTTAACCTCAACAAATGGTATAATAATCATACCATACCGATTAGTGCTGTAAGTAATATCAAATATAATTACATCATCAAAAAATGTATACACCCGCCTAGAAATTACATCAGCCTAAAAAAAATATAGTATTCGTTCACCATTCCCAAATTTGATGTTAAAAAATGATTTTTTCTGCTCATACTGAAAATGATCGAACAATAAATCCGCATCATGTCCCTTCAATGCATTTTGTAAATTTCCATCATTATTATAAAAATCTATTTGTACGCATCCCACATTTCCTAAGCCCTTGCTTTTACTTCAAAAATACTTATTTGCTGATACAATGGTATGTTAACTGAAACTAATTATTGACTTAAGTATTTTTGAGCAGTTGAAATCGAACAGCGAGATCTCAGTAAGTGCACTTTCTGAGGTGTAAATAATTTATGATTATGCCACGCAAAAAATACACTGACAACATATTTACCCAAAGTGGATTTAACCAATGCTAGTTTTCCTCTACAACCATCTCGTGTTATACTCTGATGCCTCTTACGATCAACAACTTTAGATTTTTTTTTTCAATTGCATTGTTTAAAGCACACATATTCCTTCCTCAATATTTCGTCACTCCATCTGTTTCTCCTACTATAATGGTTTATGTTAGTGAATTAGTACTATTAAACGAAACTAACATGCATCAATCAAATTAAATTAGAACACAATAATGAATTCAAATTTACACTAACATATTAATATAAGACATAAACTCTAACCTTAAAGAATAAGAAAAACCTGATAAATTGTAGACGATGATTAAATAAAAATGAATCCAAGTCGAGATGTCTCTATCCTTAACAACTTATTAGCCTCCGTCTCGATGCTCTACCGATGCAATGTGGTCAATGTTCTCCCAGGATTCCTTGGATGTTTCTTGTTGAAGGGGCATTTCTTTAACAAGATCCTGAACTGAGACAATGGTGGAATCTCTCTCTTGACTCCAAAACAACAATGTAGTGACTCAAGACTAATTATTTTCTGGATGTCTTGAATGAACATGAAGGCCCCTTTAAATAGACATGAAAGGGTGCCTTTAAGGGCACCCTTTGGTTTGGGGTGTAACCCTCCCAAGGTTATACCATTTCCTTAAACCCTTTGGAGCCTATAGGTGTGTTCTTTCAATAAGAGGACATGTCCCTACATGTTAGTGTCTCTCCTATAGGGCACTACCCAAGGGACATGACCCTTCTTGCATCCATACTCTATATTTAGAGAATGTACAACAATTCCCCACAATTCTCTAAATATTAATGCAGACATTTGAGAGAGTTTCTGTGAACTAAAGCTGCTTCGAAATATGTAGCTTTAGCCTTGAACCTTTCCTAGTGAATAACAATCAGATTTACTTGGCAAACCAGTGACTCATAGTCTTGAACTGTTCTGCCGTTGTTGTAAACCAAGACAATTGCCAACACACAGCTTTACTTCGACCATTTCCCGTTCTACGGTTGTGTTCATTTTGGCCATGAATATTGGTCTTGGATTCATCAAGCACTTTAGGAAGTCAGCCTGTAAAATCCAATGGAAGCGGCCTCATTTCTTACTTGAAATAGGTGATCTACTATAAATAGGTGATCTGCCTTTACCCCCATTAAGACTCATCTAATAATATAGTGATCAATAAAAGCCTTAGCTTAGCCTAGCCATGACAGACAACACTCTGCGTCATTATCGGAAAGGGAAAGAGTACAAAACTCTACAGTGCTTGTTTTGAATTGCACAAAATTTCAGTTGTCCCTTTTAAACCTAGATCTTGGGATCTCCAGTCAACTAGATTGGGTTTCCACAGTGACAATTCTTAATTTATAGGCTTCAAGCCAATTCCCCTCGATGACTTCACAACTTGCTCTCTAGGTAAACCTTAAGTAAGTGGATCCGCTAGGTTTTCCTCTGATTTCACATAATCGATCGATATTATATCACTTGAGAGCAGTTGTCGTATGGTATTATGTCTGCGACGTATGTGTCGAGACTTACTATTATACATTATATTTTGGGCTCTCCCAATATCCAATTGAATATTACAATGTATTCTTATCCCTGGCACCGGTTTAGGCCAATTTGGAATATCCTCCAGGAAATTTCGAAGTCATTCCGCTTCTTCCATTGTTTTGTCTAATGCTATGAACTCTGATTCTATAGTAGACCGGGCAAAACATGTTTGCCTCGAGGATTTCCATGACACGGCTGCACCACCAAGCGCGAAAAAAATCCACTCGTAGATTTGGAATCCACTGTATCAGATATCCAATTGGCATCGTTGTATCCCTCTAGAACGGCAAGATATCTCATTTAATGCATACCATATTTTGAAGTTTCTCTCAAATACCTCAAAACTCTTACTATGACTTTCCAGTAGTTATGTCATAGATTGCTCGTATATCTGCTAAGCCTGTTTACAGCTTGAGTGATATCAGGTCGTGTGTAATTTGTGAGATACATCAGGCTTCCGATGATTCTCGAGTACTCTAATTGTGATACGTCTGAGCCATTATTCTTTGATAGATGAAGAGTTAGGTCTACAAGAGTTCTAGCCACATTTAGATCTTCTTTATTATATTTCTAAAGAATCTTCTCAACATAGAGAGTCTAAGATAATATATATCCTTATGATGTTCTAGAAATCTTAATTCCTAAGATCACATCAGTCATACCTAAATCTTTCATATCAAATTTGTTGGTCAACACTTTCTTGGTAGACTGAATCATCTCTCGATTACTACCAATTATTAGCATATCGTCTATGTAGAGATACACAATGACATATCTTTTTTGAGTTGATTTGGTGTATACACACTTATCACACTCATTGATCTTGAAATCCGTATAAGGATTTTACAAGTTTGGACACATTCTATTCTTGTCTAGGAAAATTGAAACCTTCTTATTGTTTCATGTAAATCTCTTCATCCAGTTCGCCATTTAAGAATACCGTTTTTACATCCATTTGATGTATTGCAAGACCAAATATAGCTGTTATGGCTATGAGCATTCTTATTGACGTGATATGAGTAACTGATGAATAGGTGTCAAAGTAATCAATGCCTTCTTTTTGTCTATAATCTTTTATGACAGGTCTTGTCTTATACTTATCTATTGATAAATCTGGTTTCATCTTCCGTTTGAATATCCATTTGTAGCCCAGTGGCTTACAACATGGAGGAAGATCAACCAACTCCCAAGTATGGTTTTGTTGGATGAAATCAATCTCACTATTAATAGCCTCTTTCCACAAAGGTGCCTCCGACGAAGACATTGCTTCTTTATAGTTTTGAGGCTAATTTTCTAATAAGTATGTCAGAAAATTGGAACCAAATGACTTAGACATTCTAGCTCTTTTGCTACATCTAGGTTTAATTGTCTCAACATTTTCACGTTGATCTGATTCTTGGTCAACCTAATCATTGTCTTTGACAGTATCAATAATTCTTTTGAAAGACTATGTTTTTTTTCTTTCCTTACAAGGAAATGTCTCTTCAAAAAATGTCATATTCTTTGACTCAATTATCATATTCGGATTGATGTCAGGAATCTCATAATTATGTACCATGAATCGATATGCACTACTGTTGCGAGCATATCCAATGAATATACAATCAATAATTTTGGGTCATATTCTAACATTCTTAGGTTTAGGAACCATTACTTTTGCAAGACACCCCCACACTCTCAGATATTTATAGGAAGGTACGTGACCTTTCCATAAATCATATGGTGTCTTGTTCAATCTTCTGTGAGGTAGCTTGTTCAGAACGTAGTTCGCGGAAAGTAAGGCTTCCCCCCACAAGTTCTGAGGTAAACCAGAGTTTATCAACATGACATTCATTATTTCCTTCAACGTTCTATTTTTGCGCTCAACAATCCTGTTCTGTTGAGGCGAATATGGAGCAGTAGTTTCGTGAAAAATTCCATGATTGGAACAATATTCACTAAATGGTGACACATATTCACCACCTATATCACTTTTGATTCTTTTAAAATTCTTGCCAATTTGATTTTCAACTTCGTTCTTATAGTGTATAAAGCTCTCAAATCTTTGCTCCTTAGCAAATATACATAACGAAATCTTGTGCTATCATCGATAAAAGTGACAAAATTGCACAATATTCATATCACACATCAGTGTGTACAAGTTTCAAGAGTTCAGAACTTCGTTCTATGGAATGAAATGATGCTCTATGCATTTTTGCTTCAACACATGCCTCACATTTATGTTGGTTATCAATTGCAAATTTAGGTATAAGGTTCATGTTAATTAATTTACGCATCGTATAATAATTAACATGTCCTAACCTCCCATGCCATATATTTTATGACTCAATAATATAAGCGGAAGTTGTAGATTTATTATTAGCACTGTGTCGATTGACAGTCATTACATTGAATTTAAAAAGGCCCTTAGTGAGGTATAATTTTCCTACATAAATATCATTCTTGGTCAATACAAACTTGTGAGAAACAAATACAAGCTTAAAACTATTCTTGCTAAGGAGAGAGCCTGAGACCAAGTTCTTTCGAATTTAGGAACATGCAAAACATTCTTCAATGTACGTGTAGGCATTGCATTTTCGCATGTGAAACCCGATGATGAGTCTCATTTGGAGGCACTACCTTTTGAGTCATGAAAGCCGCGGAAACGGACGGATCGGAAGGGGGAATTCAGAATAAATAAGCTCACTGTCTTCGTTGGTGCTGCGTTCGTTACTTCGTTCGAACCTTGTGCAGATTGCGGACGTTAGTGCCGCGTGCTATGAGGCGTTCGAACGGAGCCGGTAATTCTGGTTTTGCTGCTAGCCTCACGCCCAGCCCATTTAGCCCCCAAAAGCCCATAAAACACATCCCAAATTAAGTAATTAAATATTAATTAAATATTAAACACTAAATATTAAACATTTAAATCATTTACCAATTAAATAAAACATAAAATAAAATCATGCCTAATATGAATGAATCAAATATATTATATACTAAAACTAAAAATAAGATTTGCCTAATTAAAATCAATCTTAACCAATTAAAGCCAATCACATATTTGACTTCCTAATCTAACAAATTAAATGCCTAATCCTAACCAATCAAATATATTGTATTCCTAATCTAGCCAAGACATGTCCCCCAATCAAATCCATTGCTTTCCTTACCTAGCACTAAATCATATCCTAATTTAATGCACAAATCTCTTACTTGTGACACAAGGCCAAACCCTACCTCTCCTCTATATAAACATGACTAAACCAAGGCCATCCCTCCTCTCCAATCTCTCTAGCTTATACACACAATTCACACAAGATCATAGCAAGAAATCCTAGACATCACAAGCAAATCACACCAAAACAATCCCTCTCTTCCATAGCCGAATCTATCACAAATAACCACCCCTAATCACCACTGAAAACCAGCCCCTCTAAACCTCCATACATCACCGAAAACCACACAAACACAGCAGCCCAAATCCTTAAAAAACAGTAACTTAGAAAACTACATAGATAATCTTAAAAGTAATCACTTTTAATTGCACTAAGAACCCACACAACTTGGAATAGTTCTTTGAAAACATTGAAACAGGTAGCCCGTGCAGTGAACAGCAAAACAGGAGCCGAATAGGAGCAGAACGGAGTTCGAACGAGAAGCAAAGCAGCGAAACAGTGAGCTAGGACGTTGAACCAGTGGACCAGAAAGTTGCGGAGATTTACCCCCTTTCGATTCCCGTGGAACGCGAGTCCGAGAGACGGCTTAAAAGGTTAGACCTGAGGGTATCTCTCACACTTAATCTCATTTTATTTTCTGGTCATTTACTTTGATTATATATTCTGTATTTGTGGTATATGTTATGTGTATGATATATGTTGTGGGCATTGGATGAATGAGGGACGTGTCAACTCTCGCGGTATATCGGATGGAAACCCGGACATAAATTTCATAGCCGATTCCGAATGGACGGTAATATGATCTGCACTCGGGTCACAACTCCACGTACCGCTTGAGTAAACGGCACCATCTCTCTTTCGTTGTGTTGCTTTTTGTTTATTTATTTTTCTCTTGAATTCAATATATTGTTTATTTTTGCATGATTCAACCGAGCGCATGGGCTTAGTGAGTTAGTCCAAAGGTCCTCCATTCGTGAGACAAAGAGCCGAAAAGGCCACCTTCGTGACACTACTTCGCCGCGCCGGTTGATATATGTTCGGTTGGACGCATGATACGTTCCATCGAGCATACTTAGTTTAATACTATTATCTTATTTTCGTATGAGTCAATCGAGCGCATGGGCTTAGTAAGTGTGACGTGAAATCCCCTATGGGGAGAGGCTAAAAGCCCCTTACCACGATGCTTTGCCGCGCCGGTTGATGTATGTCCAGATTGGATGTGAGATATGTTCAATCGGGCATACTTGGTTGATATGATTGGTTCTATTTTTGTATGTGTGATGTAACGCGCATGGGCTTAGTATGTTGGTCTAAAGGTCCTCTCTTTGAGAGATCAAGAGCCCCAAAAGGTCACCTTTACGGCAGTGCTTCGCCGCGCCCTTTTATTTTCTGTATTGCATCCTATTTCATGCATCAGGTCCGTGTCCGTTCGAACGCGTTTGCAAACGCAACTCGAACGCGCATACATTTTGCCTTATCATGCATCAGGTCTCCTTTCCGTTCGAACGCGTTTACGGACGCTACTCGAACGTGAGCATTCTGTTTCCTTTCCGTTCGAACGCGTTAACAAACGCCATACGAACGTGAGCATTCTGTTTCATTTCCGTTCGAACGCGTTAACAAACGCCATACGAACGTGAACCTTCTGTTTTCCGTTCGAACGCGTTTACGGACGCTACACGAACGCGCATCCACTGTCCCAGTTTCATAATGCATCAGATCTGGTTCCGTTCGAACGCGTTCTCGGACATTACACGGACGCGAACCTTCTGTTTACCGTTCGAACGCGTTTACGAACGCTACACGAACGCACACACACTGAGCTGAGTCTGTCTTATTATATTCATGCATATTTGCCTATTGGTTGATCTTTCTTTCGTAAATGTGTCAATGTATCACCATTCATATGCTTGTGTCATGATAACATTTGGGTATTATTTCTTGCGGTATATCGGATGGAAACCCAGACGTAAATTCCGTAGCCGATTCCGAATGGACGGTGTAGTGCGGTCTGTACTTGGGCTACAATTCCACGTACCACTTGGAAAAGTACCCATATGTGTGCTTGTATGGTTAGTATGTGTGCTTGTATGGTTAACATGTGTGCTTGTGTTTTTCCTGAATATGATATGCAAGTAAAGATGTATGTTAGTTGTTATCTTGATATATGTTAAGCATGCAATCTTATATATGAAATACATGTATATTTAGGCGCACATTTTATTTTATAAATGTGAATTTAGAAGCATGATGCCTCTAGAAATAATTGTTACTTTGGCTTGTTTAAATTATTATATGAATCCTTTCATTACAAGTGACATAAGTAAGGGACCATTCCGAACCCAACGGTTTGAGGTCTTCCCTTGCGAGGGGTGAGTGCGGCCTTAAATCTTTGTCCCGGTTCACACCGGGTGGCGACTCCATGTTATTTCGTACTTCCCAACTAGGCCGCGAGCCTAGGAACGGCGTCGCCCAGGTCCTGTGTCCCACAGTCTGGCGACTCCACTGGGGAAGTTAGTTGGCCCCGAAATATTGTCTTGTAATGAGTGGATTTATGTTTTAATTGGCCATGTCTATAGTGGATAAGTGAGAGAGTTTAATCAAGGGCACTTTGAGGCTAGGTAATGGTTTGGTGTCTTCCTTCATTCACTACCTTTCTAGAAGGAAAAGCTGTGAGGACACCTATATGGCCATCTACTTGTAGCCTCTTGTGATGGACTAATTTGGAGGACTCGTTGTTTATTCCTGACAACAAGCGATAAGAGCCTAAGAGGCTTGGGTATTTAAGTGAGCCTCGCTCCACCTTCCCTCTGGGGGATCTACAACGGGAAATCCATTTGACAGTCCGTCACACACCATAGCTCATTGGCACGTACCTTAGTGTATAAAAAGGGATACGCTCACTTGGTCACTTGAACCCTTGAGTGGGGAGACCTAGTTGTGGGCTATCCTTCGCCAGTGAGAGCCTTTGTCCATACTCTTGCAAACCCACCCATAGACTGGTTTATATGGTTAAAGTAGCAATTATTTCCTTGAGTATGTGCTTGTGGGCCATCTTCATTCAGATGTAGTTGGACTATTGTCAGAAATGCGGGCTTGCTGGGCCATTTAAACTGGAGCAAGTTCGCACTGTATGACTATTAGGCCCAAGGCTTCTGAAATGTTGATGGGCCATTATGTAAAAATTATTATGTTATGTTTGCATTATCTCCCTTCTATGCTTATGTTTGGGAACATCACCATTTGGATCCATTTGGACCATTTGTCATGGGATATGGACTTGTTGGGCCATTTAAACTGGGACAAGAACATATTTCATGACTATTGGGCCGAAAGCTTCTAAGTGATTGATGAGCCACCTTGTGCTTGTTTCGGAATATTATCATTTGGATTTGGTTGGGCTCTTTGTCATAAGACATGAACTCGCTGGGCCATTTAAACTGGGGCGGGTTCACCCTTATGACAGTTGTCCAAAGGCTTCTAAAATGATAATAGGCCGATTGTTTGAGAATTTTATTTGATTTATGTTATACATTTCTTATACATGACATGCATACATATACCCTGTTAACATCCTTGTGTCTTAAAAGACACCATAGATACCGTTTGGGTTAGAGAAGGAACCAGACTCACTAAAAGAACAAGTATGAGTGAATCCGATAATGAGGTGTCCCGTATGGATCAGTTAGAGAATGGTCTCGCCAAGATCACTGAACAGTTGCAGGCTTTGACTACTGGCTGGTATGGCTGGTATGCGCTGGGGGTCGTCGGCCGGGGGTATTTCTGGGGATGCAAGACCAGAAGAACCTCCGAACAGATTGGGGGATGATACCCCCACTTTTGATGATATGGCAGAGTATGCAGCAGGCAGAGTATCTGGGTCTCAGGCAGAGTTACAGAAACTTCGGGATCAGGTTGATTCAGTTACCCGCAAGATGAGGGGTAAGAATGAGGACTTGCTGGATTATGACACATTGACTTTTGAGGAACAGTTGCCAGCACAGTTCAAGATGCCAGATATGGCTAAGTTCAACGGGAATGGGGATCCGAGGGTGCATCTCCGACAGTTTGTATCAGTCATGAGTTCAGTTGGCTTGTCTCAGCGTCAGGTGCAGCAGAAATGTTTGGGATGTCGCTTGAAGGGGCTCCCGTGGTATGGTACCACAGTTTGGAAAAGAAGGTGAAGGAAGATTGGAGGGAGTTAGCTGATGCTTTCCTGAAGCAATATGTTACCGACTTGGAGATCGATCTGTCACTCCGTGATCTGGAGAATGTTAAGCAGAAAGCGGAGGAGAGTTTTAAGGAGTATGTGGACCGGTGGAGGGGTCAACTATTGAAAATGCAGACTAGGCCTTCGGAGAAGGATCAGATCAAGATGATTATCAAGGGCACCAAGCCCTCTATCTACGGCAAGTTGAGGAGGATGACCTCCATGATTGCAGACTTTCGACAGTTGAGGGAAACTGTCATGGATATTGAGGAAGAAGAGGCCGAGAATAGAAAATTCTATGGTCTAAACAGGAGGCCCATTGGGGGAACATCGGGAGCAAAGCCCGTTTCTGCTGAGGTTGCTGCTATCCGGAACAGGCAGTTTTCCAACTTGGGAAGGCCCCTGTCTAAGGTGCTAGAGAAGTTGAAGAGGCAAGGGCTTTTGAAACCCTTGGATACCAAACCATTACCCAATCCCCTACCACCACATATTAACCTAAGCCTTTATTGCCACTTCCACCAACAAAAAGGCCATGACACCGACAACTGCGCCCGACTCCGCCATGAAATCCAAGACCTAATAGACTCCAAGAAAATACCCAACCCAGAAACAGAACAGCCCGATACACACAGAAACCCCTTGCCCAACTACCGTGCCGTACCACCACCAGCCTATATGATCAATTCTGGCCTTCCAGAAGACCTTGTCCTAAAATCCTTTCACCCTCAAGCCTTTTGCCTGGGAATCTGGGATAGCACCAGTGAGGATGAGTTTGAGCAGAAGAAGGACTTTTGGCTTGATTTCTCCAGCAGTGATGAGGAGGAAGTAAGGGGAATGACACGTAGCGGTCGTTTTTATAGTGATATGGCGGAAAAGGGTAAGGAAGCTTTGACAGATGGTAGAGAAGTGGTTGAGGCTGCAGAAAATACGGAAGGGGATATAGTGCTGAGGCAATTGAGGAAGACTAGAGCACAAGTCAGTATCTGGGAACTATTATGTGCATCTAGGGAGCATAGACAGGCTATGGTTGAGGCCTTGAGCAGGATTGTGGTACCGGAGGATGCCAACCCCGCAATGTTTGTTGGGTCAGTTCAGAAGGAAGCTTTGCAGATATCTTTCTCTGAGGATGATCTCCCACCGGAGGGGAGGAATCATAATAGGCCTTTATTTATCAGGGCCGAAGTGAGGGGCAAGAAAACTTCATGTGTGATGGTGGATGACGGTTCGTCCATCAATGTGTGCCCGTTGAAGATTCTGGCAAGATTGGGTATGAAAGCCACAGACTTGGACCCCTCCAGTATGACTATTAAAGCTTATGATGACAGTAAGCGGGGAGTTGAGGGTACCTTTGTGGCTATGGTCAAGGTAGGGCCGATTGAAGATGAAGTTGAGTTCACAGTGCTGGACATCCCAGCCACTTTTGCCTTATTGTTGGGAAGGCCTTGGTTTCACAAGCTTGGGGGCGTGCCTTCCACTTTGCATCAGATGATCAGATTCCCGTATGAGGGAGAGATTGTTACCATCCGGGCTGAGTTAGATAATGCCGTGGCTGCCTTGGAGATACTACCTTTCACAAGGTTCCAGGTATCAGCCACTTTTGAGGAGTGGGTGGATCCTAGGGTGGCTAGGATTATGGAGAAGATGAAGTTTGAGCCGGGTAAAGGTTCAAAGTTGCCGGATTTCAGAGGACAGACTACTCGGAAGGGTTTGGGGTACAAATCTGAGAAGAAAAAGCCGAAAGTCAAGAAAAAGGGCCTGAAACTGATGGAGTGCTTTGTGAAAGCTTCAGGGTATCAAGGAGAGCCTGAAAACTGTGAAAGTCAATGGGATTGTGGTGCCTGGGTTTGAGATCTTCCAGGATTTGTTGGGTGAGAAACCA